>JAZBGY010000851.1:0-37315 GCA_037414755.1 Lydus trimaculatus | reverse complement strand
GAAACGAGTTCGCCTTTAGCAGTCGCATTCAGTTGTGTGTTGATAAAAGTTTGTCAATGTTTTGACATGTGAAGGTGGCTTTAAAGTTCACCTTATTATTATTATTTTATTTTTCGTTTAACAGTTCTTCCACCTGGAATATATGTGTTTGATTTCATTAATTTATTGATAAGTTGTGTTGTCAATTTGTTTTAAATTTTATTATTAAAAATTATTATAAAATCAAGTGTTCATTGAAGATTCGTAAAAGTAGTATACGAGGTAGTGTCGAAAGTTCTCAAAATCCAAAGAAGACTAGATTTAGTTGTGGTTCTATTTAATTTTTTTTGTTTTTGGTATACATTTTTGTTTTAAATTAGAAGAAAAGTCGTTACGGTGACGTTATTTTGTGTGCCTCGACAAAAACGCTCATCACAGAACGAAGGCGTAAGTCCATTCACCCCTTTTAATAGAATTGAATGAAGCAACAAAAAAAAAACAAACAAACAAAATTATGCGGGTGTTTTGATCTTACACCCATTTCTGAGAATACTTTTCCATATATTTCCATTAATCATAATAACAATTTAAATATTCTAAAATTTATAATAAAGTGTGTTTTTATGTTGATTAAAAGTCTTGTCCTTCAATTGTGTACGCGATTTCCGGCGTCTGTATCTCTACATACATACACACACACACATACACACATGATGTTGTTGTCTTGCTCTAGGGGGGCTCTCTTCGAAGCTGGTTGTGTTCAACAACACAACAAAGCGGTTTCTATTACGTCACCGGCCCAGTTCATGGGGACATATTCTTGTAATGTCGTCGTCTTTGAATTTTTACAAACATTCTTGTGTTGTAAAGTATCATGTTAGGGTTAATTTTTATATAACCCCTCCGCCTCCCAGACTCTATTTAATCTATAAATATGATGCAAAATAAACGATTCCGTCAGCTGGTTGGTTCAAATTAATTGTCTTTATATAATTCAAGTAGTTGAACTTTGACATTTCAACTAAAGAGACTTTAAGGCAACTATGTGTAGATATCTAGTTCAATTATTATCAATCAAACTTAATTATTATCAGTTTGAATTCGTTTAAAAATAGACACCTGTATCGTGTACATTACCAAAAAAAAAAGTCCAAATAAATAATAACATACAGGATGTTTCAGTTAAAGCTGCACTTCCATTAATTTGTGAACGTATAAGGAAATGGGATAGGTGGTGGGTACGGTTTGTAAATTTCAAAAAACAAAAAAATCATACAATAGTGAATAAAATAACTGTAGCTAACAATATTATCCCCCTACAAGTTTGTCAACAAACAAGAAATGACAAAAGGGATTTACAGTTGTAAAATTGGGTGTCACCTGGTGCTGGCCGCACCCCCTAGTCACGCCACGCTGCATACATCAGCATCAATTATCATTCTTAAAAAAAAAACAAATCTGCAATGTCAGCATCATCCAATTTCAATAACATTGGTTTTATTGTAAACCGCAATGTGTCGTGTCACTGACTTCTAATGATTTATCAACCAGACTGTTGTTTTGAATAGAACTATAATTTGGAAAGCTGTAGTGGTTCTTTGGTCACTTTTTTGTAGTATTTAGGAATTTACAAGGGTACTTTTGCAACGTTAGCAAACAATAAGACAGTTTATCTAAAACCAAATAGATCCGCAATGTCAGCATCATCCAGTTTCAATAACAGTGGTTTTCTAAATAGTTACAAGTTCTGGAACGTCAGCAAAGGTAACATAGTTTATCTAAAACCAAACAGATCTGCAACGTCAGCGTCATCCACTTTCAATAAAAATGGTTTTCTAGACAATAAACGCAATCGTGTCGTGACACTGCTTTCTACTTATTCATCAAAAGGACTGATATTTTTATTGCACTAACAATTTGCAAAGCTTTAGTAGTACCTTAGTCACTATTGTATGCTTTTAGGAAGTTATGGGGTACTTTTGGAACGTCAGCAAAGAGTAACACAATTTATCTAAAACTGAACAGATCCGCAATGTCAGCATCATCCATTTTCAATAACAATGGTTTTATAGTAAACATAATAGTGCTATTTTTACTACAAAGACAATTTGAAAAGCGTAGTGGTTCTTTGGTTGCTATAACTTTTAGAATTCACAAAAGTACTTTGGTAGTATTAGCTGAAACACTCTGTATATCGAGAATAAAGTCAAATACCCCTTAATAATGCAAAAATCTCTCTCTATTGTCTTTAATTAAAGTCATATCCAGATCTTGTTATTTAAAATAATATGAAATTAAGATCAATTCATAATATATTTCCTTGTTGTTGTATTGTATTGTTGTTGTTTAGAAATTAGAACAATTGTCTCTCCTCCTGCGCAATAACAACAACTTAATTTTGCAATACTTCTTAAGTAATGTGTGAATACAAAAAAAAAGATTGTAGTGGTGGGATATATCAAACAGAACAACAAAAAACAACATAAACGTTTATACTACATGTTAAATCTAGTTTTGCTTACGAAATAATAATAATAATATTGATAATAATAAATAATGGTACCAATTGAAGCCAAGTTCTGGGCTACAAGGTCAGTACCACCTCAGCCACTACCTCCAAGAATTAAATGTCTTTTCTCTTCCTTCTCCTCCACCATCAACAACTCATTCTTTTCTTCTTCTTCTACTTATAGATCAGTACGTTGTCTTATTCTTTTCTTGTATATACGGATATCTTTTTTTTTTTTTTTTTTTGTTTATCAAGTAACAAACAGCAGGAGCAGCAGGAGAGGAGTATGTACGTAACCGACAAAAGCCAGTGACCGCTCTCTTGTTATTGATGTATGTATGTGTTGCACATTTTATATCCGTTCCCCTTCTAATTTCATCTCACTCTCTCTCTCTCTCTCACTCATTCTTTTTCTTCTATTTTATATTGAAAACTTAATTATAAAATAGAAACGTCCTGTATTTTTCAAATATAATCATAAAATGATGAGAGCGGATATTCAAATGTAGTTAAACAAAAATGATGATAATCATGATCAGGATGTTATTCTTGAATGATGTTGATGATAGGTTGTTGGCAATAATTTATAAACAAATAGAATTTGTTATTCAATTCGCTTAAATTAACGTATAATTAATTAATAATCGAGGGAAAAACAATGAATAGTGAGTAAAACAATTGTTGACACTTTCTATATTATTATTATTATTATTATTTACCTTTTGTTGTATCAAGTATGATCCAAATTACGTTTCGTAATTATAATAATAATAATGAAAAGAAAGATGAGAGAATTTATTACCAGGAAATTTAAACATCTTGATACGAATTAAAATGGATTTTCGTAACCCAGATTTAACGGGTTTCTTTTTTTTTTTAAAAAAAAAAAACTAATCTAGATGGCTATGTTGGGAATATACTCGGTTTATTTGAATTTGGCCGACTTGTCGTTGAAGGATAGAACAATAGGCAGAAAATTATGGGTTCTAATCTATAAGGAGAAATAATTTGTTGGTATAAGGTTCAAGTTGACTATTTTCCAATAGACTGTCTATAGTAGCAGTTAGTCAAGTCGTTGTTGAAGTCTAAGAATTATAGCTACTTAATGCATAATAAAGGAATCGTGTAATAATCGTCCAAGTCAAATTTAGTTCATTATAACTGTTATTGGGGAAGAAAAAAAAAACAAAATCACCAAGACTTCCATTTAAGTCAACATGTGAGAATCTATTGTGACG
Organism: Lydus trimaculatus; assembly: GCA_037414755.1. NCBI lineage: Eukaryota > Metazoa > Arthropoda > Insecta > Coleoptera > Meloidae > Lydus > Lydus trimaculatus. The sequence continues at coordinate 33,589 of JAZBGY010000851.1, read as the reverse complement.
ATCTTCTTTTTTTTTTGTATTCTAAATAGTTATGTATCGCCTAATTATAGGTACAGATGTTATTCTTGTTAGTTTGGAACGTTTCTTCCGAGAATTTTGTAAGGAGGGTATATACAATTTCGAATTTTGTCTTGCAAAAGTGTTAAAATGTAAAAATTCCACAATCTTCTATTTAGATTTACTTCAACACACATCCAATTAGAGAAGGATATTTGTGTTTGTTTGGTTGTAAAGTGAAGTTTATAATTGTAGGTATATCTTGGATTAATCAAACATCATTTTAAAGATTTTAGAAAATATTTAAATTATTATATTGAAAGTGTTATACAGGTAAATTAATGGTATAAGTGTTGGTGAAATCGTAACGAAAGCCTCATTTAAATTTTCTTTTTTATTTTAATTATATTATTGGTATTATTTCAGTATACCCCATCTACTTAGATTCAAGCGGCTCAATTTCTATATTTGACAGATATATCAACAAATATGATAAGTCGACTAAATCATTATAGACAGATTGTACAGACTTGGCGTTCCTAATACAAACATAGGAATCAAGAACTATCAATTCGGATCGCTCTCTATAAGACGGTTTAATCTTACAGGAATCCATTATCTAGTAAATGACGTCAGTGGTTATTGCGCTATTGATGCAACTATTTCTACATGCTAGATTTAAAATCAAGATACTTGTGAACCAAATGCAATCTAACGGCCTGATAGATATACAGATGGCAATGATATTGCTGGTCGCCTGTATGAATAACCATTGACGTCACAAACTTAAAGCATTACTCAATCAGTCCTGTAGAGAGAGCGGGTTGACAGGCTTTGCAGAGCAACAACTACAAGTACCACGAATTTTTAAGGAATTCACATAAGGGTACGATTACACTATCAAGTCTTACTTGTCAAATAGGCATGTTTACATTGAGTTCAAGAAGTGCAAACTCCAGGGTTCCCCAACTGTTTTGTACTTTGAAGCACATTCGGAAATATTAACAAGACAATGGTGTGTACTTTTTCAAGCAAATTTATAGTTTGTTGGGGATGGTGGATCTTTGGTGTAATCGCACCCTAAGTTTTTTCTAAACATCTTCTATTCACAAAAATCTTATATTGCTATCTTTGTCGTGATCGTAGTGGAACATAAACGGACAAATCAGACTGAGATCGTAGTCTCTGTTTATTTCACTTTAACTTATAGGAGATCCCTTAGAGTTTGTGGTGTTGATATTAGAAACGCCAAGTCTGTAGATATTGTCGTGTATGATTTAAATTTAAGTTCTTCCTCTTTATTATTATTAGTAGAAAAGATAAAGACAAATAATGGATAATATAGTAGAGTACGCCGTTACATAAGCTTGAAACGGTACTCTATCCTTCTGACAATATAATAATTCGCCTACATTAAATCATCTATCTCTTTCTATCTACATCTTTTTACTAGGTTACAATAATATTATTTAAAGAAGCAGTGACTGCATACCAACAACCACAGTAACAATTTTCTTTCTCTGTTGTTTGTTTGTTTTTTGCCCTCCAAAGAAAATCTAATAGAAATGTGTGTGTTTCTTGAAAAGCAGAAATACGACGCCTTCCTCTTGAAAACTTGTTATAATAACATTCTTTTCAAATAGAGTGACGAAAAAAAGTTGTTATAACAAGTTAATTTAAATTAAAAATTAAGTCGTCTAATTAAAAAAAAAAAACAATAATATTAATAATAATAAAAGAATTCGTTCTATACGGATGTATAGTTGGACAGATTATACGTTCAAAATCATCCATTGAATTGTTGATAATTTCCGGTTATTCTATTAATCGGTTTTGATTAAAAACCGCACCGGATGTGGGTGATGTTTATATTTATTTTTATTTAGCCCTCGTACATTCTTTGGTATTTCAAAGAATTTCTTGGGTTTTCTTTTAAATCACTAGAAAAAAAATGAGGAAAATCTAATTTATTACAACTTAATCATTTTGTTGTCTTATTATTAGTATTATTGTTATTATTATTTTTTTTGTTGTTGTTCCACTAGGGAAATAATTGACAATTTCCGTTTCGCTCTCTCAATCAAGTATAGATGATTATTCTTTGGCCTGTATTTTTCTATATTTTCTTGTTAAATTACATTATTTTTTTTTATTGTTATATTACGTGTCCCAAATGGAATCCTTATTTGTTTAAATATTCCTCCATCTGTTGTTATTGATAATAATAAACAATAAATCTGTAAAAAGCGTCACATGTTTTTTGTGTATACAGTATGCTGCAACAAAACAGGCACACCACCCACTCTCATAGCTTTCGTACAAGTTAGAACGACCATCCCTGTTTTTATCAAAAATATTACGATATGTACTGTGGTGTATTTCCAGATAAAGATCGAAACAAATTCCATATGATAACTAAAGTGGAAGATATGAGAGTGGGTCGATTGCTGCTTTTTCCTATGCCTGTTTAATTGTAGCGTACTGTATAATAGGGTGTGTTTAATTTCTATAAAATTCTCACTTTTTCCCCCCTTGTTATTTAACACAACAACCACCCTTTGTTTGATTCTATCGAATTAATTGAGTTATTTTTAGTTATTTTAAAGGGTTAAGATTATAGGGTGGATTTTTTTTTTGTTCAACTCTTCGCCAATCTACCTAATAATAATAATAATAATAATGGAATGTTTGTGAAATTCCTAAAGTTACACACAGTTGTTTGACGTCATTATACCGTGTTATGTGAGCTTGGGTGGTGGTATTTTATTATTTTTAAAACTCTGAACACGTAAATTTGCATCGTTGTCGTTGTGTGTTCGTTCATTCATTAAGTTTTTAAAAATAGATTTTATATTTTTTTTTGAAAAATTGTCAATGTCAACATTTCTTTTTTGTTGTTTTTGGAAAAAACTACCATATCTACAATACGTCATTGATACCCGTTGGGTATATTTGTATGGGAGAGATTGAACAATAAAAATAGAGGACATTTCCTCATTTATGACTCAATATTCATACCTTAATGAATCATACTTTAATAATTCTCATTTTGTTTTGGTCTTTTCCATGGTCTGACTGTATAGTTCATTAAATAAAAATTTGTGATATTGTACATACAAACAACAGATAACGATTGATTAAAATTAAAGATAATAATTATATTGATTTTATTGCATAATATTGTTGTATTTGGAAATTAACCAAACAAAAACGATGACGTGTACCTATGTATATACCTACTGAAAACATTTCCAAATTAATTAGAATTATTGTCACGACTATTGAGGCTATGTTCCTAAAATTGTCACGTTTCTAAAGGTAGAAACACAATAGATATCAGTGACTCAAATCAGAAATATTTGGCTGTTGTCCGATGAGACAATAAGGATTCCATAACAGCACAAGAGTTGGAACAGTGGGGACGCTCTGTACTGCGATTTAGTTGTCACAAAGACACAATTATAGACAACTTTCGTATAACACGGTATTTCTACAGTACGGTTCGAGAAATTTGAAAAAAATACCCTTATAACACCACAGTATTCCTACAACAAATATTGATGAGAGCTTTTATGATGTGATGTAAATCTATTCATTAAAAGAAATACAATATGTTAGAAAGCTTAATAACTACTTAGCTCTATAGAAATGAATTTACAAAAATCTCTCAACCAAAAATTACAGTTTTTTTTTTTGCAAAAAGTAGAGCATGAATTCAATGCTAGATTAAGGCGGAAGTCGAGGAGTATATGATCCAGAGCTCGGTTAGGATCTAGATTTTTTTTTAATTCTACAAATGGGGAACCAGGAGTACAAGACTTAGATGAGCTCCATAAGCCCCATAATTTCCCCCAATAGCCTTTTTAGAGTTCTACAAATAGATCACCAAGAGTCCAAGACTTTGGTGAGGCTCCAATCACTATAGCTTCTTAATCTAGGATTGAGTGTCAAAAGTAATAATGGCAGTAACATTTCGGATCCGTATCCGTGTTTAGACGTATTACTATTATTAATGTTTGAAATGTTACGAGTACCTTTATAACGAGTACTTAGAAGTGGAACACAATTTATTGTAGAATCTCGCAGAATTCGTTATAAGCGACTTTTACCACAATTTAACCCAGAACAAAAATGATTTTACAATAAACCAAATTTATACGATTTGACTGTGAGACAAGCTAAAAATAATAACACATAGCGATAAGATATCTGTGGACAACACAGGTTTATTCCTATGAATTTTGAACAAATAGAGAGTGTGATGGAAATACAGAGGGTGATAATAACGGGAATCTCTATTTCCAATAAATTGATATGACTTCTTATCAGTCCGTCGACATATCCATATATGTGGAATTTCCTGTCAATGAACTGTTTCTTCCGACAAATTTAAGTCAATTTTGTGTTACTCTACAGTATGTGGCAGCAAAATAGGTACATAGGAAAAAGCATCAACACCACTCACTTTCATGAAGAGAAACTGGGATGTTTAGAAATGTACTACACCAGTTTCTGTTTATTTCAACTGATGTGAAAGACATGAAAGTGGGTAGAGAAGATGCTTTCTCTTATGTACCTAGTTTGCTGCTGCACACTGTATATTTATGTATAGAAAATCCAGTATATATTCTATGAAAACGTCATTCATAATCATGACAAATTTTTAATACCTACACAAATAGATGGAATAAAAATTTTATCATTTCCATTATTAAATCTTTACAGAATCTATGGTGAAATCATCTTACAACTGAATCTATCAAAAATGATAATTGATCTTGAGGAATATTTAAAAAAACAAATTCGCTGTCAATAAACTTTGATTGTGTTCTTTTTACTGCGCAAAAGACAAGTTGACCACCTCACACTTGATGGTACTATAAATTACAAATTATTCTTGAAAACACAAAGGAATGTTAGATATTTCCCCCTTGATTCTTATTTTATTCCAACAACATAAAAAGGGTAGGTAATTCAAAGAGAAAACGTGTAGCATCTGCTCAGGAAGAGATTCATATTTCTCTTTTATTTTCTACATACATCTGGTCATAATAATAGTAATAGAAATTCGTCATATCATCAATTGAAATTCGTTACTATTTTATCAAATCTTATCAAATAAAAGTATAACAATAACAATTTAAACAAAACATCTGCTCTTTTATTGTTATTGCATTATTTTTAGTTTATTACTATTTTGTGTATTTGTTTAAATATAAATAAATAAATAATTGAATTGTAATATACCGGAAATGGTGTTCCCGAACAAACAAAAATGGTGGACGGAAACAAGATCCAGTCGTGCATATCTCCACCCACATGCGAAAAATCTAATCATGACATTGGGAATAATCAAATAAAAAAAATATAGATTTCTCCATCTATTATTATGTAATCCGCTATGTTTATAAAAGAATTTTGTTATAATTCCATGGTATTTGTGGAATTTCTTTTGTCATCATCCCTCTCACGGCATTCCTGGTCGTTCCATTATTATTTCGAAGAATAAGAAAAAAATGAAGATAGAATAGATTTAGGTTTTCATTCCACTTTTGTTGTTGTTGTTGTTGTTGTTTTTTTTTCAATATATGTATAGTCATCCGTTTGTGATACGGTAAATTCATTCAATGACTCATTCTTTTTGTTATTAATTTTTCTTTGTTTTGTTATATTCAAATGTATAGAATAGAAAACAGTGGCGTCGTTGTATTGTGTGTAGTTTAGCTTTTCTTTTTTTTTTGTAAAAAATTTCCCAAGTATGTAAATGACCCAGTAATCTACATACACATATCGTATTATATTACAGTTGAATTGATTTGAATATAAACGCTTTCTACACAAAAATTATCAAACATTGACGATTTCACATCAATTTGTTAAAGTTTCAACAAATAACAAAAAAATAGATCCAAGAAAGTTTTTGTATTTTTGTTGAATTTATTTTTGATTTTGGCACGTTAATAGAATTATTTTCTATTGTGTTTGTTTATTGATTTTCTAGTCGCTTAAAATAGTTTAAACTGCGTTTTTTTTTTTTTTGTTAAAAAACGTAGTACGCCCCTGGAAATTGTCGCATACCATTCTGTCTTGCCCATCGATTCTCTCGGGTGCCTTCTTTCATGTCTGCCATTTTTATTCATAAAGGAATCCCCCCAAGTGTGAAAGTGATAGAATCGAAAATTTTAATATTTTTTTTTTTTGGATTTATCAATTTTCATCAAGGTTGTTGGAAAAAATTTTGGTCAGGGTTATTGTAATAATTTTACCAATTTTATCTCTAATTTGGTTAATTATTTTTTGCATTATTAATAGTCAAGGTTGACTCATTAGTAAATAGCAAATAATTAAATTATTTTGTTATTATTACAGCGTGATGGGATGATTGGATTGCAAGAATGCGGGCCTGCGCCCCCTAGAGCGCCAGCCTCCGGCGGCATTCGGGCCCGTGAATGTACAGCACAAGCTGTCGAATATTATAATACCCATGTGCATAGAGCTTGGGCCAACGCTGGCTTATCAACAACTTCCAGGTAGTAGTAGTAATAGTAGTTGGTAGAAGATAAATAGAAAATTTTCAATAAATCTTTTATAGATCATCGTTCAACGATCGCCATCACGGTCATCATTCAACACCTCGACGTATTACAACAACAAATCATCACCATTTAACACAAACATCAACTGATCATTTATATCGTAGTAATTCTAGTTTAGAATTATTGGAACATAACGGACATACAACAACAACAACAACATCATCACCATCATTAAACCGTGAATACGGTAGTCACGGTTCTATAGACGTAATCGATCGTCCTGGACTTGGAGGAGGTCCAACAACAGCAGCATCATCATCAACAACAATAACAACACCAACAACTAGTGAGTCATTTTTTGCTATGCTACAAGATTATCGACCAGCTGTTTTGGGTGTTATTGGTGCTGATCAACGATCACCTGGACCTAGTGAATATTTAAGAAATAAATATACACAACAACAACAACAACAAGAGGATAATACAACAATAAATTGTTGTGACGACGAACATACACCACAAAGTCCAAAATTACGCGTTAAATTACCTTTAAAATTTTGGAGTAATCATAATCACAATAATAATAATAATAATAATTGTGTAAATAGTGCTGTGAAGAATCAAAGACAAACAATGGATGATAGTAGTGTAGTGAATAATACAACGTCTTCCAATAGTTGTAATAATGTGATGTATTCAGCTGAAATTGAAGAGATTGCAAGAAGACGAGCTTTCAGTCATTATGATTGTCAATCGTTAACAACAAATTTAAATTATGCAGTCAGGTAGTGTTTTATATACAACAAAAAAAAAAACAAAAACGATTAATAAAATTTAAAATAGCAATTGTAGATTACGGAGAGTGTTGGCAAAACGTCGTAATACAACAACTGGTGCATCAGCTGCATCAATGTCATCATCAACACGTTCATCAACACCAGATGCTGATATTGCACCAACAACAACAATAAACGATGAAGATTATGGTGATGGTCAAAATAATGATTTAGTACAAAGTTGTCCATTTTTCCGCAATGAAATCGGTGGTGAAGAAGAACGTATTGTTAGTTTAACACGTTTACAGAACAATAATCATCATCACCATCACCATCATCATTATCATTGTACAAATAATAATAATAGTATTAAAAAACCATTACATCGGCCACCGTTAGCTTATGGTGTTGCTGTATTAGAATTTCCACCAGGTGAAACACATTGGAGACATTCAACATGTCCATATCAACGTTTACCAAGACCTATTGAAAGTGTTGATCAGGGTGCTTTATATTATCGAAAATATTTCTTAGGACAAGGTTTCTATTAATTGAATTTAATTAAATTAATTAATTAATTAATTAATGTTATTGTAGAACATCAAAATTGGTTTGGTATGGATGAACAATTAGGTCCAATAGCAATATCGATACGTCGTGAAAAAGTGATAAATTTAGAAAATAATCAATTAACAACAACAACAACAACATCATCATCACAATTAATGCAATATCAATATCGTTTAGTTATACGTACATCTGAATTACAAACATTACGTGGTTCGATATTAGAGGATGCTATACCATGTATAAAATCATCGAATAATAGTAAAACATTAAATATAAAAGAAGTATTAGAATATGTTGCACCAGAAATACAATTGAGTTCATTACGTTTAGGTATACAAAATCAACAAACTGAAGAGCAATTATTAAAATTAGATGAACAAGGTTTAAATAATCATTATAAAGTTGGTATAATGTATTGTAAATCGGGACAATCATCCGAAGAGGAGATGTATAATAATGAGGATGCTGGTCCGGCATTTTTAGAATTTCTCGAAACAATCGGTAAAAAAGTCCGTTTAAAAGGTTTTACAAAATATAAAGCCGGTCTAGATAATAAATCCGATTCAACTGGTTTATATTCAATTTATTCACAATATCAAGATTGTGAAATTATGTTTCATGTATCAACAATGTTACCATTTACACCAAATAATCGTCAACAATTATTAAGAAAACGTCATATTGGTAATGATATTGTTACAATTGTATTTCAAGAACCTGGTGCATTACCATTCACACCAAAAGGTATACGTTCACAATTCCAACATGTATTTATTGTTGTACAAGCAATAAATCCATGTACTGAGAATACACATTATAAAATTGCTGTAAGTCGTTCAAAAGATGTACAAGTATTTGGACCACCAATAAAAGATGGTGCTATATTTCCAAAAGGTAAAGCATTTGCTGAATTTCTATTAGCTAAAGTTGTGAATGCTGAAAATGCTGCACATCGTTCAGAGAAATTTGTTACAATGGCAACTCGGACGCGACAAGAATATTTAAAAGAATTAGTTATGAATTCGTCGACATCAACACCTGTTGATACTGGACAGAAATTTTGTAAGTTTCAAACGATTTGATTAATAATGTTATAGTCTAACGCAGGGTATTTGTCGGAGGACTTATATAATTATTGAATCCTGTATAGATAAGGTTCTAGCACCTCAACCTCTCACCTGACAGGTAAGGTAACCGTAATAGTAACACGTCTGGAATTTTTATTGAAGCAAGTGTACCATGTGTAGATCACACTTGCAAAAATCTAGATCTCAATTCCACTGCTAACATTCTTAAAAAAATTATTAAAATGTTCCATTGTCATTCAAAGTGAGAGGCAGGTATTGTATTGTAGAAATAGTCGAAGGTCCGGCAACGCTGCGTTCGTCCCGGCATATGTAGAGTAGAGAAAGTAGGCTGTACTTGTCTCTTTCTATATATGAGAGAGAAAAGTTAGTTCTTCCCAGCGTTGCCGAATCATCGACTGTTTCCACTATATCTACCTCTCACTCCACACCCGTCTGTTGAAGTCCACGTTTTGGATGAAAATCGAACATTTTAATAATTTTTTTAAGGATGTTAGCAATAGAATTGAGATCTAGTGTGATCTACACATGGTACACTTGCTTCAATAAAAATTCTAGACGTTACTATTACTGATACCTTACCTGGCAGGTGAGAGATTGAGGTGCTAAAACCTTATCTATACACGATTCAATAATTATATAAGTCCTCCGTCTAAAAGCCTGCGTTATAAAATGACTTGAATGAAACGGTTGCTGACTCTCTTCTACTATTACTATTGTGTGAATTTTGTATTTTTTCAGCTATTTTCAGTAGTAAGAAGAAGGAGAAAATTCGGCCACGTTTCATACCGGATGCATGTCAACGTGGTGCAATATTATGGCAAATTCTATTAGATGATAGTAGTCAATCACAACAAATTGAATGTTATTTGGGTATATCACCAGATACATTTGTATTAATTGAAGAATTAAGTAAACAAATTGTATTTGTAACACCATGTAAATCAATATTAGGTTGGTCATTACAACAAACAAATGAATTACGTATATATCATCATCAAGGTGAATGTTTAACAATACATATACGTGGTGATATAAATAATGAACGTGATGAATTAATGGAAATAATTGAACGTTTAAAATGTTGTACAAATGGTTGTCAAGCAAAAGAATTACATTTAAAACGTAATATAATGGGACAATTAGGTTTTCATGTACAACCAGATGGTATTGTGACATTAGTTGAAAGTGCTGGTGAAGCATGGCATAGTGGTTTACGGCAAAATTCACGTTTAGTTGAAATATGTAAAATAGCTGTATCAACATTAACATATGATCAAATGGTGGATTTATTAAAAACATCATTATTAGTTGCATTAACAATTATATCACCATTACAAGATGGTACACCACGTAAAGGATGTACATTACAAAATTGTAAATATAATGAAGGTAATTATGAAGGTGATTATGAAAATTTAATAACAAATACAAATAATTGTAATAATAATAATAATAATAATAATGATGATAATAATAAAATAAGAAAAGCACCACAAATACAACAAGCTGTACCAGGTAATCATCGACGTATTTATGAACGTAGTTTCTCACCACCAAGATCAAGTAATAGTTCTGGTTATGGTACAGGTAGTAGTAGTAAATCTTATCATCATATTGAAGGTACAATGACAAGTTCATCTAGTGGTCATTCAAGTGATGATAAATGGTATGATGTTTTACAAGAATTAGAACCACCACCTATACCACAAAAATCTACAACACCATCATCATCACGTTCAATACATAATACATTCCCATCAACACCGAAACGTAATAATCTACAACATCAATTACAAATATCACAATCACACAATCATTTTGGACCACAACAAATACAACATAGTAAAATACAAGTTAGTCATTCATTACCATTACAACAACATTGTAATTTTCCACAACCATTAACAGCAACAATCCACAACAACAATAATGATTACGAATTATATAAATTAGAAAAGAATTTAATTAAAGAACGATCAACAACAAGACAAGATGATTATCTATTAACAACAAAATCACCAAAAATCACTAATGATTATACAACAAATGATTTTAATCGTATTAATATAAATCATGATAGTCAATCAACAGATAGTTCAATTAGTGAACGTTTATATGGTTTAGGTGGTAGTGAAGAAGAATTATCTAGTGATAATGTATCACCACGTAATCATCAACGTAAACAACATTTAAATAATAATAGTAGAAATCAAAGTCCACGTTCAATTAATGAAACAAAATTACGACCAGGTGTATTAACAACAACACCATCATCATCATCATCATCAACAATAACAACACGTTCATCGAATCGTAATAGTGCAAATTTATCATCTAGTAATTTTCAAGAGGAATTATTAAAATTGATCAATCCGGATAATATTGATGCTATAGATAATGAAACAACAATAACAACAACAACGAAACTACAACAAAGTCCATCACGTGATAATCTAAAACAACAACAACCTGAAGTAATTTTAACAATGGCACGTCCGGCTACTGTTATATCAAATGCTAGTACAACATCAAGTCCATTACCGAATGAATTTATAAAAAAGGATGATAATAATAAAAAACCGGTTGTATCATTAGAAGAATTACCAGTACCGGAGGATTGGCCAAGTCTTGTTGATACAGCAACACGTGTATTAATGCAAGTAAATTCGGATAATTTCAATAATAAATCCGATGAGAAATTGTGGGATGATGAGATTACAACAATGGATGCTTCAATTACTTCATCGTAATTAATATAATTATTTAAATAATCAAATTTATTATAATAATTGTTTGTTTTTTTTTAGGGTAAGTTCGAGTACTAGTGTGCCCGAATTACAGAATCATGTTTCCGATTTAGAATCACGATTGAATCGTGAAACAAGACGACGATTATCATTAGAAAATCAAGTGAAACGTTTAACTGAAGAGAATCGTAAATATCGTGATCAGGCACAGACAGCTGTACAACAATTGAGGAAATTTACAGAATGGTTTTTTAAGAATGTCCAAAGGCAATAGTGGATTTTGCGCTATTTTTTGTTTGTTTGTTTGTAAATATAATTCATTCAATAATTATATAGTACAAAATTTGTTGTATTTATTTCTAATTAATTAGTGTTGGTATTAAAAGTATTATTATTATTTAAATTATAAACAGAAAAAATTGAAAAAAAAGTAGTTACCACACCGTTTTCAGTTATACATCACTTGTTACTTATTTACTGTTAAAACTATTTACTCCAATAATTATAGAAAATAACGTTAATATTAATAATTATAATAATAATAAGAAATGAACACCAAAATATTAGTTTATAGTGATGCTGCGAGATGCATTCCTATGGTTTTTATTTAGATAACATTAGAATGGTTTTAAATTGTGACCTGTTAAATAATATGCCTTAACTGGACCCGATTCAATATTTTTATTATTGTAACTATAATTGTAATTCATTTAAAAATTAATAAAAATTTATTAAAAATAATTATCGTCTATTTAAATCCATTGAAAGTTTAAAATAAGGTCGATGATATCATTATCATTGTTACATCCATAGAATCATTAATGTGCCTTGATTATTTTTAAAATGTTACCTTCAAATTTTCTATATTATATCAAACATTTGTGTGTGTGTTGTTTGCGTGTTGTAGCAGTAGGAATCGGTGTGTTCTCACTGTTCCAATATTGAAATTTTGATTTGATTTGTGGTAAAATTATGCCAGAAATAACAAATTTGGAGAATGGACAAATTGATAATAATTTTAGTACGAATTGGGGTTGTTGTGCTTGTTGTGGAAGATCACAAAAACAATTGAAAGAAATTGGGAATATTAATGGTTTAAATCAGGCGTTGAATGTAAGTTTTTACGTATATTGCTCTATAAACCTACTTTTGTTGTTTGTTGTCAATCCTTAAAATCAATAACTATTCTATAGAGAGTATCTAGACCGAATTAGATTTTGTTGTGTTTTAATATTGTTTGATTAGCTTCTATTATAATTATTGTTGTTTAATGTTGAATGTCCTTCTATATATCCCCCACTTTTTCTATAAATATATGATTTGCCCTCATATTTACATAAGATAATCCTTGTGTATTATTGATAAGTAACAGTAATAGTAGAATATGATGGTAGCCATTGAAAATAATGATGATTTTGTTGTTATTAAACAGACAGATGCGATTTATAAACATGATTTACCAAAAGACAAACCCATTGGAACAACATACTGTGTACGAGGACGAATTCTACCAAATTGCTCAAGGTTAGTTCATATTTTTACACTTTTCATCTATATTTAAAATTGTAGAACGTGGATTCGAACCGGATTTTCTGTGTTTTGTTGGTTGCATCATTGCTCGGTATCTTGAATATTGTTGGATATTAATTATATAAGGTGTGATTTTATTGTGACGCCCGTCGCGACGTCTGACAGTGGCGACCTACCGTTACGTCCAAGTCCAATAAGGGACGATCTTTGGGTAAAGCTAGTAGAGCGGTCTCTCTAGGCACTGGGTGGAAAAGGGACGGCAAAATCTAATCGTCAAAAGCACGATTATCAATTTATTCGTTATTTAACAAAAACTTTGGATTATAATTGATTCAAAAGGTATCGATCGAAGAATGCCGATCAGAAATTCCGGTAAAGGGCTAAGCCGCCAATGCGTCTAGCGTCTGAGTTTCTAAACTTCTAAAGTGGCATGGTTTTTGATAACAGATGAAGACGCTGGTATTCTAAATTAATAGAAACCCATTTGTTTTTCTTTTCATGTAGATTTGAAGAAACAGTAGCTTCCCCGCTTATAATCAAATGCAAGTCGTTTTCGAGCAGTCGTAACGTAGCGACGTAACGAAATCATTACCACTGGTAAAGTTTTGTAGTGGTGCTCGACGACCAGACATAGCAGCGAGCCCCAAACACTGGACGTCACAACGAAATCACACCTTTAAATAATTAAATCAAAATTAGGATAGTTAGCATTGTAGAGTGTAGTTGCTGGATAAACAGGAATCAGTCATAACTAGAGGCCTTTCTGGATCAAAAATACATGAGCTGGTAACATGCCCGACATTTGCCGATGTCCGGTTAATCTGAAGGGGTTTCACATTAGACAATAGAGTTCATACGTCGTTATATTTGACTGTCCACAGTGGACGAGTTGATGATGTAGGCGTGACCTAGTTCTCAGCCTGTGTATTTTTGTAACTGAAAGACCTCTAATGCTCTCAACTTTGAACTTTCTTGTTATCAAATATATTTCACTGTATAATCGGTACAGTGATTTAAGAGATGCAGTAAAATAATAATAAAACAATAGTTCACAATAGATACAGCAGAAAAGACTTGATGGAAATGGTTAAATATTGCCATTATAAATGAATATTCAAAAATTTTCATGATTACACGAAAACGTCAGTCTTCTCCAAATGCAGGTAGTTTTGAGTATTGGTTTTGGGTGAAATGTATAGATAAAGGCGACCCTAAAATACTGACCTTTTTCCAAATTTTTTGGAACTTAAAGTTTGTTCATGGCTAATCTACACTTAAGCTTAGTTTAATATGAAGTCAAACTCTTACAAAGCCAAAGTTAACTGTCTAATCAACAAAGTTAGCAAGTAATGGAGTATTAGTAGAGATGATTTCTTGTACTTGCGGTAGTTTTGGCTTTGGATCATCCTTATGCGAGGCGAATTCAAATGATTTTCACATTTTAGGATCAAGAACTGTAAGTTGACTTAAGAGTTTAACGCAAGATGAACCGGCCCTTAAAGCCATACACCATAAAATTCAACCAACAAATATCAAACGATATTTATCGTACTATAAAGCATGCATTGCCCAACGAAAAGTAAAATTTTGCGAGATTGATGTCTCTTTGCAAGATTCCGACTAATACAGCATTACCTTGATGCATTTGCCATAACGATCATAATCAATTTTTTTCCAACCTAGGGGAGACTTTTTATCAAAGTAATATTACACACTTTCTTGAAACTACCATAAGTTGAGTAAAGGGGACTGTAGCGAAATCCGCACTTCAAAACAGATAAAAGTCAATACGCGTACTTTTTATTGTAAAATTTATAGTAAAACTTTTGTGTATAGCATTAACAAAAAGTATAATCTCAACAAATACGTAATTTTGCATCTGTTTTATAGGTTTTCAGTGAATTTTCAATGCAATAATAAACGTAATAATCCATCCGAACAAGATATTGCTCTTCATTTTAATCCACGTTTACATCAACGCTATATTGTTAGAAATGATCGTATAAATGGTCGATGGGGTGATGAAGAAACATTATCAACAAATAGTTATAATTTACAACATAATCAAGAATTTAATATAAAATTTTTTCTATCATCAAAAAATGAATTTTTAATATCAATAAATGATGTACATTTTTGTTCATATAAAATTAAATTTTTATTACAACAAATTACAACAATTGTAATAAATGGTTCAGTTGAAATTTATGGTATTGATATAAAACAATTGAATATCTATCCAGATCCGGAAATTACAAAAAAACGATTAAAATCAGTATCAACAAGAGATGAATTTGTAGAAACGATTATGGTAAGATTTTTGTTTGATAATTGCTTCGTTTATTTTCAATTCAAATTCATTAGATTTATTTTAAATTCTACTTGGGGTACGGTTTTGTTATTGTTTTCTTACAGTCTACACCAGTTACATTTTTATTACCGGAGGGTTTTCAATGCAACTGGCAATTAGAAATTCATGGTAAAGTTAAAATTTTACCACATTCTTTTTATGTTAATTTACAAGACGGTTCACAATATTGGCCACATCCAAATATACCTCTACATCTAAATCCAAGATTTAGTAAGTATTTAACACTGAACTCTATGCATAACTATACAGACTTGGCAGTTGTAATACGAGCATAGGAGAAGGTACCACACATTTTTAAGGGTTTCGCCTAAATTAGGGATAAGATAGATAGACAGAATCGTACAAAACATTACACCCTTTTCTATTCACAAAAAATTTAATTTGCTGTTTTTGTCATCAATCAGCGGGTAAATGTATCGATCGATTTTCTGTTTATTTCATGCTTACCTATTGGAAGCCCTAAAAGTGGGTGATGCTGGTGTTTCTTGCGATGTTCGTATTAGAAACGCCAAGTCTGTATAGAACAGGGGCTTGAATGAATGTAACGACTCTAATCGTAATTGCTTTGTTATTTCTATACATACATATTGTCCAAACAACAACCTTTATTATTATTATTATTATTATAAGGTCCAGCAAATGGGGAGCATGTATTTATTAGGAATGCATGGTTGAATGGTGGATGGGGTCAAGAGGAGCGTGCACCAAGTTTCCATTTTTCACCAGGTTCAAAATTTACATTATCAATACGTTTAGGTGATAATCATTTTGCTGTATGGATAAATGGGAAATTAATTGGTGAATTTAAATTTAGAGGTGATATACAGAAAATTGATACACTTCATATACAAGGTGATGTTGTTGTTTATGGTGTAGTTCTTGATAAAAATCAATAATTCTTTTATTGAAATTGTTTTAATTATATCTACCTATATCTACTATTTATTTATTGTTATTTTTATGCTTCTAATTTTATATAAATGATTTATTTATAAAGCTATTTTTTGTCTATTTATCACATTGTCCTTTTGTATAGTATCAGGAATTAGGAATAAGGAAGTTTATGTCCGACTCGCTCTTCATGTGCGTCTCCAGTAACCAGGTGGCTGCATCTACTTGCGTGCGTATTTTTTATTGTCCCCAAATCTCATAAGATAGTCTTTAAAATAAAACTCAAAAAACTAGTCATTTACGGTTATTGTGGAATTCTTATTTTACTTTTGATTGTAACTAGAATGAGGGGATGGGAATATTTGGGATGGAAAGTGATACGTTAACAGATATATTAAAATACTATTGAAAAAAGACAGAAAACAATAGGAAAGGCTAGAAATTTTCTATTTACAGCGAAAAGATAATTGCTCTGCTATTATAATAATAGCGTCTATATACAGGGTTGGTCATTTGAAGCTACAGTTTCCATATTTTTTAGAGAAATGAAACAAAAACAGGATCTTGTTCGATTTTTTTTTTGTGAAAATGACGATTTTTGAAACCGAAAAATTATTGTCACGATCTACACATTGCGCAGTTTCAGCTGTAGTGGTATACTTTGCTCATTTTTGTATAAGTGCTCAGAGATATTGACCGCTTTTTTTTTCATTTTACAAACTTTTCTATCGATAAAGCCCATTTTGCTATCAAGTTTCTCTAAAAAAATATGGAAATTGTAACTTCAAATGACCTAATCCTGTATAAAAGCTGTGAATTTTTCAGTTCGCTGACTAACAAGACAATGGCATGTAGTCGTTAATTACGTGTAGTTATAGGGTACGATTACACTATCAAATCTTACTTGTTCAAGTTGGTATGTTTTCACTAAGTGCGAGAAAGACAGAAACATTTATGTCTATCCTTCTCGTACTCAATGAAAGAAAGCTAACTTGAACAAGTAAGATTTGATAGTGTAATTGTACCAATACAAACTATCATTTAATTACCTACAATCTTTCTAGTTGTCGATACATTACAAGGTAGCAATTTATATGCAATTGTTTTACCATTTTCATCAAATATTCGAATTTGGAGCTTTAAAATTTATATCTGCGATATAGTGGCGTTCAGTATATAAATTCAAATATTTCATTATTTTTGTTAGACATTTGATAATGAACATGACCAGGGTCGAAACAAGGGAAAATTTGGGTATAGACAAATCGGGTTTTTAGCGCCCCTTTCAAAAATAAAAAAATAGAAAAAAATTAAAAATATTGGAATACTCGTATAATATATGAGATGTTTTTTTTTTATGACCCTGATGAGACTAAATATCGTATGAAAATTTGCTATTCCACAGAATTAAAGCCTTGTCATCCCAATTAAGAAGTTTTTCTAAAATTTTTTGATAATTCTGTAAATGAAGGTGCTACAAGAGAAAACAGAAAATAGCAATTTTTGGTTTTCTATCGTAAACGACAAAAGATATCTTAATTCTTTTATTGGTCGGTTAAATACGCAACTTTTCTTCCTTATTTCTTCCATCATTTACGGACGATTTCCAAAATATCAATGTTAAATCACAATAAAAAACATCTTGTACACCTTAATCAATTTCCAGTCATATGTACTTCTTTAAGTATTTACAAATCAAAATAATGAATTGTAAACCTGAATTTAGCGCCCCTAGTCCGCTGGCGCCCCTAGGCTACTGCCTACTCTGCCTATAGCTAGTTTCGGCCCTGAACATGACACACGAAGACATCCTTTTGTTTATCAAAATATATTTGAGTGTTTTTGGTGTCAGTGTGAATAGAATCAATTTTTTTTATAGTTCTAACAGTGTGGCTTGTTCCGGTTGTAATGTGGTGTTTCGATATTTATTAGTTATTCCGTCATGATAAGATTTCTTTTGAAACTTTTGCTAAAGTAACAGAAATAATTATAACAATTCCACATGTAAGTACAAGTAACACTAATTGTAAGCACTAAACAGTATTCAATTATTTAAATGATTAGTTCATACAAAGCGCTTTTGAGCAGTTATGTTGTAACTTTACCATTTAAAATGTTATTCGACTAATTAATATTCAGTACCAAGATTTTTAGTGATGTTTGTATTTTAACACAGTGAAATTCAACGTTATGTAGTTATACCATCGTAATAATCTACACCCGTCCTCATATGAATATTTGATTAAATAAGTAGTAAGATTTTTATTAATCGGAGAGGCGTAACTGTGGGTGGTACATGTGTGGTGTCAATACCTGGAATTACCTTATACGAAACTTCTAAGACTGGGTGTACATTATTTTGTTTTTTGTCAATAGAAAAATAGATACAAATATCATTGAAAAGTGTTTATTAAATAAAATATGGTGATATACGTACAGTTAACAGATCTTTTTTCTTTAATTTACCTAAAATAAGTCTCAGGAGTATAAAGTGTGACTAATGCGGTTTGCAGTAAATCCGATCTTGATACAACCATTCATTTGTAGGTGCAATTTTCAAGAGTTCAAATTAGAATTCAGTTTATCTATAACTGCATGAATAATTATTTAACAGTAGTTGGTTCGCTTTTATTGAAAAATAATTTACTTGGATATTCCAGTGCTATTGATTTATTTCTGAGAATACAGTTGTTGCATGGTTTGTAGAGTTGTAAAATAAGAATATGAAGCTTTAAAGACCTTAAATTTGAATAAAATTAAACTTTTGATTTTATATTAAATTGTTTTCAACAAACATTTGTAATTGTTTCTCTACTAACAACCAATGTATTACCAACAGAGATAGCTGTTTCTTTCTGTAATCTTGTCATGATTATTAGTAGACTTTTCTGAATTGATAATGAAGCTTTGTACCATGGTGTATCATAAAAGTAGAAAAGCGTTTCATTAGTCTTTAAAATGAGTTATTTGTTAAAAAGTGTAATTTATTATAAAGATTATTGAAATAAATACTTCGTCAGTTAATTTAGATGCTGGCCAGCAATAACATAATGAAAGTCCGAACATCATTGTAAGTGCGTATATTAATGATCTAAATGCATTGCTTAAGGGTCCGCATCCGATCGCTCGGAAATCTGGTATTTTGTACACAAATTTTTTTTATGCAACACATAATACTTCATAAAAGGCGTGACAATTTTTGGCAGTGTTGCCACAGTAGGTCTTTCTGATCGACGACTTTTTACATTCATTACTCCATCTACTTTGTTGGTATAAATATAATATAATTATTAGATAGTAATGAATACATTTGAAAATTGATTTTTTCGTGTTTTACAATTTTTTATATACCTAACATTTAAATGATTGTTGACAATATTATTTATGTACATCAATTCCAAAGTTCTCAAAATTAGGTGAGATCAAAGAATACATAGTCCATAGAAGCTCATAAGTCCAATTTTTGTGTCCCATGTAAACCTTAGTACCTACCCTGAAACTCAGGGAGCGACACTTGTTCAATGTCGGTAATTAAGGTGATTACTACTGATTACCAATAGAACTCAGTAGCAGTCGCTGGCAGTCAGTCATGTATTTTAAGGCGAGAATTTATTTTTTTTATTACTTTTATTAGTTTTCATCTTTCAAATAATTTTTCAAATAATTTCGACTGTCCATTAGGCCAATTAGACCATGACTGGCTGTCAGCGACTGATGGCGACTATGGCGACTGCTACTGACAATGAGTTCTATTGATGGTAATCACCTTAATTACCGACATTGAACAAGTATCGCCCTCGGATTTTCAGGGTAGGTACTAAGATTTACATGGGTCACAAAAATTGGACTTATGAGCTTCTATGGACTATGTATTCTTTGGTGAGATGTAAAACAATGAAATTGCACAGTTCATCAAAAATTCGGTTGATTTCTCTGATTTGTGTAAAAAAAAAGTCACACCAACCGTCGTTCCTTATCTAGGAAAATATTATCCCTTTCTCAAATGTCCAATCAGAACAAAATTATAACGTATTTTTCAGTATTTTCTTACAAAAAAAAACTTTTTTATTTACACCCTCTATGCAATAAACAGGATATTGTCGGCAAAATTTCTCAAAGAATTCATGGAAAACATTGGTGGGGATATTGCAATACGTACAACAAAGCACAACATATGAGATAATATAATGCTAAAAAGAAACAGTAGCAACAATGCAATGAGGCGGATGATTAATTGGGGGGGAAAAGTTCATTCCTATATGTATATGTAAACAATTTCAAGATTCAAAAAACAAAACAAATGTACTTTGCGTCCTCACTGTGAACATTTAAAAAACTATTTAAAAAAAAAATTGCAATAATGTTTGAAACATCCAGAACCATTTTTTTTGCACTCTGACTTATTTCAGCTGCGAGAGTGCGAATGAGAGGACAATATTTACAAAATTCAGGCGATACGCGAACGACTTATTGCTGTTAATTACAAAAAAGGTTATTATCGATGAGAATTTAGGAATTCATGTAGAAAATATTGTTAACAATCATTGAAATATTATATTAAAAATTTTAAAACATAAAAAATATAATTTTCAATTTTTTAAACTTTAAAATATTCATAACTACTAAGCTGCTATACCAACAATAAGTAGATGGAGTAATGTGAAAGGACTATTTTTATGCAAAAATACCTAACGATTGTGAAAAGAATTGTTTTTCGTTATTGTTTAAATTTTCGTTTTGTAAACAACAACCGATCAAGGTACCTAACGGCAGCTTGCCACTTTTATTATCAATACAACCTGTACATTGTCTCTAATACAAAATAGATAGATTTTAAAATCATAACATTATCGAATGAAATAACAAAAACAAAGCAGCTCTCATAATTAAAGTATATTCGATATGTAAAACAATATTCTTTGTTTATAGTTATTCTTTATCTGTAAATCCACGAATCTCTAAAAATTTCAAATGCAAAAAGAAAATTGTATCCAACCAAATATTTAAATTTCCTAACTTGACTGTTCAAATTAGAGAGAGATCATTTGTGGAAATGTCCCATGATTTTTTAATTCTTGATGTATTTTATTTATTTCTATATTTAGCGTTTTGTCTACATATTTAAATGTAATATGATATATGATAAAAAATTCTATTTACATTCCGTTTGTAAATAATCGGTATCGGCAACAGCGCCACAAGAAATAGATTCCCACTCTGGCAGCGAACGTAGTGATTGGTTAACACCCCTCTCCATCTAACGTGGCGGTAAACTTTTTCCAACTAACCGTGTAAAAATTCGCTCGCAATTTTTTCTTTAAATGGAAATTTTGGAAAAATAAAATACCCGTTTCAAACAAGAGTTAGCAAGGGAAACTCCCATTTGTTTTCTCTTTAAAATGATGTCAAATTTATGACGAAAAATTTAAATTTGAAGGCGTAGTTTTTTCCCTTAGTATTCAAGATTTCTTGATTTTTTTTAAATTTGGCAAAATTTTATGAAATATAAGTTAGCATCGGAAACAGCCCTATGTCTTCCCGATCTTTTGAGCTATCGACCTTTGCTTCAAATTGAAAAATGCGACCGTGATCTTTTCCCCCGTTTTCAATGATATTGGATGTACCGCGTGCGGACCCTTAAGTCATCTGTTCTATTCACAATTAAATGCAATTCGAAAGACATTATTGCGGTGAAAATGATGCAGTGTATTAAAGCTGTCCATCTCATTACAGAATTGAGCAAATTGAAATAACTATAGTTATTTCAATTTGCTCAATTTATAAATTCTATAGAATTTATAAATTTAGACTATTATGGACCCTTTTGCCTTCCTTTACAAAATCTCCATGTAACATTTTCTGACAAATCAAACGACATCAGCATCCTCAAAAAGCAAAACAACCGTGAAGCTTCTTTGACAAATAATTCAACTTAGAGTTTTTGAAATGGAATAAAAGTACTCTGATACAAATACAATCAAAAGACGTATAACGGACTATACTTTATATTTCAGTGTATTTTGTAGTTTTGTCAAAGATCTATTCTCAAATGTGTTTATTTAAAATTTAAATAAAGACAACAGCCGTTTCGCATTGCTTATAAATTTTAGAATATTTTTAAATAGTAAATCTTTCAATTTTTTGAGTTTTATTTTTTATTTGTTTAAATAAAGTTTCTAGCTCAAACCTGCTTAATATGATGACAATAATATACAATCATTGTCCTAGCAACACTAATTTGTCAAAAAATATCACATGTATTTTATACGAATGATTATTGTTAGTTTTATTATCAAATTTTATTACTTGTAGAAATTAATATGAGCTTCAACCCATTTTTTTATTTTCGCTGATACCAATTGATGGTTGAAGTCTTCACCAATGCCTATATGTGGAATTGTTTTGTTCAATAATTTCATTTCCAGTGTTAATAATGATATTAAAGTAAAGTAAAAGTAGATCCATAGATGTAATGGCGATAATAATTAAAATTGTTGTGATTATACTAAACAATGTGGGAACTTTTATTGGAACCCACTTTGGAACATAATAAACATGTACTGGATCATCAAATACAAATGGTCTTATTGCAGCCGATATTCCTGCTGCAACTACTGCTACAACACATATTTTTACGTATAATTTGATCTTATTAATCTCATTTTTATATATTGTATTCAAGTTTTCGTTGAAATCATTTAATTTCAATAGATTTTTCGTTTTATTGATCAACAATTGAATTCGTGCATGACTAATCATCATTATAAAAAATTTAACAGAACCCTGAAAAAAAAGCAAAAAATAATGGAAAACTTCAGTTATTCAGAACTGTACAATTTACGCTTCTAATTGTAAGTTTTGAATATTTTCCAATCATACCTGAACACTTTGTATATTATGAACATGTAGGTACTTACATGCATTGCTATAAGAATTGTTTCCACACAATTAGTAAATTCGTCAAAGTTAATATCGCCCGTGCAAAGTAGATAAATTGCCAAATACAACATCACAATTATCGGTGATAAAAAGAAGAAGATTCGAAAATAATTCAACTTCCCATATGGATTGATTCCAATAACATTTAACAAACATGTTATGAAGATGATTACACCTTCATGCTCCATGTTGAACTGACTGAAGCAAATGAAATATAATCCTCTCTTTATAGTTGATATTGATTGTATGCAATTATGCGTTAATTATTATTGATTGTATTGGAAGACTCACCACGTAATCACAAACTTTCTGTTGCATATAGGTAATTGGACATGAATATTGACTAAAATATTTCTATTGTCAAGATTTCTTAATTGAGCGAATCAACTCTGTTTGGCGACTTTTTTTACAAAAGATTAATGCTTTATCTAAATAAGGGCAAAAAAAATAGTTATTACTTAATAATTAGGGCAAAGATTGAACATACCTCCTTAACCTTATGGGCTAACAGGACTTATCCCAGAGGACCAACTTGTCGGATGGCGAATCATACACACGCACACACACAGTGTTAAAGTATTATCTGATGACAATTGCATAACAAATTGTTTCTATTCCAGAGTGCTCAAATTTGTTATGACGGTCCTGCATCTTTGATCCATCAAAAATGTAACAAATCAATTATTTTTAAGTGTTTGAAAAAAGTCACATACAGTGGCGTGTCGTACGTTTTTCTGCTAATCACCAAATATTCGTTAAATATATGCAATCACGTATTTTATTTAATTAATTTTTAAGTATGAGGACTCTCAAATCATACCATATTCATATAGATTTTATTGCAAACTGCTTTCATTTTGTAATAAATAAAAGTAATCGGTTATTGGCTGTTAGGTACCTAATTCGCATTTTCTTATGTGATCGAATCGAGGACACATATACTGCAGTCTTCTTTACCAAAATACAGCAGGTGTAAAACAAACAACATAAGCATAATTAGCAAGCATATATTGTGGATTTTTTGATTATCTTCTATAAAAAGCCAATAACTGCTAACATAAGGTAAATGTAAACTATTACATATAATTATATATAATTTTGAAATTGTCGATATATCACAAGGTAGTAATTTAAATGCAATTGTTCTATCGTATTTATCAAATATTCATAATTTGTAAATTTAAAATTTATATCGATATGTCGTGGTGGGGTTTAGCATATATTGATTCAAACATTTCATTAGTTTTGTTACACATTTAACAACGAACATGGTATACGAAGACATCCTTTCGTTTACCAGAATATGTTTGAGATATTTTGGTGCCAGTGTTGATAAGAAATTGAATTTTCTCACAGTTTTACTAGTGTCGTTTGGTCCATTGTTAATATGGTGTTTGGCTATTTATCAGCTATTGTATGATGATAATATGTCGTTTGAAACGTTGACCAAAGTGATAGAAACATTTCTAACAACTACACATGTCAGTACAAGTAACAGTAAATCGTATTCAATAATTTAAATAAAACAAATTTTTAAAATTTAACAATGTCATTCAGTATAACAACAATAATTATTGAATGCGATAAATCACCAATATCAAATTTGTTCTAAAAATTGTTTTTGATTTTAGTCTTTAATGAAATATGTAATATTCATTTTTTGTTATAAAAAATTACATCATTTAATAAATGAGACAAAGAATTTCTTATCAGTCAATGATTTCGATGAAACTTTCCAAAAATCGTATAACAAAGAGGTTCAATTTGTCAAATATATTAGAAATGGATTTGTATTATCGGGCTTTTTGGGTACATTCATTTTTGGAATGAAGCCCATTATAAACGGTGAATTGGTATGGATTTGTTACGTACCAGAATGGATTCCTACAAAAATATTTAGTGCGATAAATGGCTTATCAACTCTTCCAATGGGTTTATTAGTTGTTGCTTTTGATTCCTTTACATTAACTTTCATGTCATTATTGAAACTTCAAATTAAAATCCTCAATAAGAGAATTTCATTGTTCGAAATTGGAGAAGGTAATAATGATGATCACCATAATAAAATGGTCTTGTCTAAAATGAAAGTATGGATTAACTACCATAATTTCTTGTATAGGTAGTTATTACAAATACAACGATATAGAATTTAGATAATCTGCTTGTTTTGATCATTCTAGAGTCACTTATGTACTATTACACGTTATGTATGTAGTTTCCTAGTTTGGTGTCAATACCTATAGAGTAGAATGTTTTCCTATCATTGACATTGTGTACCATTCACAAAAATACTATTTTGCATCTTCAAAATTGATTTATAGCTTATACATTTGTCGATGTCACATATCATACTGCATGTGTCTTGATTTAACAACACTATCTTCTCTTTACAGTTATTTTAATTCAATGAATGAAATTTTTGGTTTGACCGCTTTATTGCAGTGTTCAATTTTTATGTCATCAATGTGTTTTCAATTGTATTTGATCAGCCGTACGGAAAACCTTATGAATAAGATTAATGCATCAATTTATATTTATCTTCTTGCATCTGAACTGATAATCTATTATTGTTGGCCAGCTACTAAATTAACAGAAGAAGTATATCCAAATATCCACATTAATTTAATTGATTGATTGATTTTTTTATTATTGAATTTTAAGTTTGCCAACACACCATTATGTTTATACAATACGAAATGGTATGGTTGTTCATCGATTTCAATTAGAAAATCATTGTTAATTATGATGAAACGTTCTCAAAGAGATACCCTTATTGGCTATCGTCATATGTTTATTGTTAATATGGAAACATACACAAATGTCAGTATTATAATGCAACAATACAATACATCATTCAATTGATTTTGTTTATCTTCAAAATGTGTTTTTATTTTCAGGCTTTCAATACTGCTTACTCTTATTTTATGGTGTTGAAAACAATGGAACAAAAATTCACGCCCAATTAAAATTTGTGTTAATTTCAGAATTAATATTGATAATAAATGAATACCTATTTACTTCAAGAAAATATGCACAATTTATAATTGTTTAACTAGCACTGCTTATAGTGTGCACGTTATAGTTGTTTGAGTTAAGGAATTCTCTTCGCTTCATTGCAGATTTACATTAGATTTACAAAGAGTTTTTATTTGTGAGCAAATAAATGTGCTTCAGCTAAAAACGCTGGGCTTCTCATACTGTTTATTCGTTGTGTTTTTGGTTAACTGGATTGGATCAATTACAATTTAATAAAATATAAATGTTGCAAACAGTTTATTATTGCTTTCATTTCCAAAAAAAATTAAAAAAGACTGAAAGAAAGTCATAGGAAGAAACTTAACAGCCCATTTTATTATTTATTTATTTATTTATTTATTTACTCTACTGCAATAATAATAAATGATTAATCATACAGAAAAATCTCAATTATCGCGATTTCGACTGTGTTTCTTTAAAAATGGTGGATGCGCCGGGAGAGACTCACTTTTTACAATTAATACAAATTTAATTTCAAGCGACACATTTAGCACATTAAAATCTAACAAAAGGCCTTATTATACAATTTTGGAGTATCCGTCAATTTTTAATACTCACAGTTACATTTTTGTACCTTTTTTTAGTAAATGAATGACTTTAAACAATAGTTAGCATCACAAACATGAACTTTTGTTCACAAGAAATCTTATGTGTGCAAAAAACAAGAATTATAAGAAACGCAGCTCTAGTTGTTTCAAATCCTGATTTTCATGAGGAATCAAATGCTGAAAGTTGTAAGTCTCTGCGACTTTTAGTCGTGTAGATATTGACATTTAAATCTGATTGTTTAGATATGATGGAATATAGGAATTAACGTTGTATGTGTTCGCGTTATACGAGATTTTAATGTATACTTTTATTTTAAGACCCTACCGAACTGGATACATTGTGCTCAGGACAAATCAGAGTTTCAATACACATGTATATAATTTGGCGTTCAAACGACGTTCACATCTGTATTCACATTTGCAATGCGCCCTCCAAAAAATTACGCAATACATATAGCTACTTCATGCTTATTTTATTCTAAATTGCCAAATGTGTCGATCAATTGTTCTGTACTCTTATAAGTAATCAATTCCTTATTTTGTGTACGGATTTTCGTACTTTATCTCTTTGCCGAATTGGAGGGCCTTTGAAGTTCGGGCAAAGGCACGTGTTTCGTAAAAGTAACAGATTCCTCCTCACTACGCCACTATTTAAAGATATAAGGACAGTTGGTAAATATTTTAGATCTAAATTAATCGATGGATGTTTGCAATGACAACGCCTATCAACTTTATACCATTTCTTTACGAAAATACAGCAGGTCTAAAAACTCAATTTCAACAACTGAGGCATAATTGCCAAACAAAAGTTTATATTTTGTGAATTTTATAGTTTTCTTCTCTAAAGACAATAGCTATTGAAATATGCAGTTAGTTGACCACGTCAGCCTGTAACGTAAACTATTATTTAGTTGCCTATAATTTTTAAATTCTCGATATATCATAAGGTAGTAATTTATATGCAATTGTCCTTTCATCTTTATAAAATATTTATATTTTGTAACTTTAAAATCCATATCTATGTGGTGGTGGCGGTGGTGGGGTTCAGCATATAAATTCAAACGTAATTTGTTTTGTTACACATTTTGACAACGAACATGACACCGGAAGAGATCCTTCGGTTTGCCAAAATACATTTAAGTCTTGTTGGTGCCAGTATAGACAAGAAATTAAATATTCCTCTAGTTTTACTAGTGTTGTTTTTTCCAATATTAATATGGTGTTTGGCTGTTTATCAGTTATTGTATGATGATAATATTTCATTCGAAACTTTGGCTAAAATAATAGAAACAATTATGACATGTACACATGTAAGTACATGTATTACAATTTGGAATAATCTATATATTTGAAGCGCAAGACGTTTTCTTTCGTAAGTCCGCTAGCCTCACCTAATGAATCGATTTAAGTGATTTTTTTTTAAATGAAAGCTCATGGGTCATAGATGTGTCATCAAGAACATATTTATAAGAATAATTAAGGTTCTATGCGGGGCTCTCATTGTCAGTGTTTAGCCGGGCGTGTTGACCAACTACACCACCAGAAGACCAATCTGCAGGCTGCATTTTTCTACACTAGGTGTAGCCTGGAGATTGGTCTTCTGGTGGTGTAATAGAGGCTAGACTTCTAGAAATTTCTAATATTTCATTCATTTATTTCTTTCATAAATATTTCCCTTTATGAAATACAAGTTTGTATCCTTAATTTTGTTTGTACGTACCTACATACTTGAAACTTATTATTCAAATTATTTTTACTTTCAGTCTTCAACGAAATATATAATAACCATTTTGTATTATAAAAGGATCCATTATTTGATAAAACATACGAAGAATTTCTTATCAGTCAATGATTTCGATGAAACTTTTCAACAATTATACAAGAAAAAGTTGCAATTTATCGTATATGTTAGAAATATATTCCTATCAACGACCGTTTTGATTGTAATCGCTTATATAGCAGCGTCAATTAGAAATGATGAATTGGTATGGTACTGTTACATCCCAAAATGGATTCCTAGACAAATATTTAGAGTGATAAATGCTTTAACGACCGTTACAATGACTATTATTGCTGTTGGTTTTGATACATTTGCATTTACTTTAGTTTCACTACTAACACTTCAAATTAAAATCCTCAATAAGAAAGTTTCATTATTTGGTATTGGAGAAGATAATAATGACGAACACCACAATAAAATTGTGTTGTCCAGAATGAACGTATGGATTGACTACCATCATTTCTTCTACAGGTATTTCATTAATACAAACTATATCTTTATCTAGATAGAATATCAATACCTACTTAATAATCTAAACAAAACATGTTCATTAGGAAAGTTTCTCCTTTGTTGTTGGTAGCTTCTTCAAGAATGAAAAATTTACTGTTTAAAATTGATTTAGTTTAAGCTTGTCGATGTTCTATCTCGAAAGTGATCTCTCTATTTTCGCTTTTTAGTTATTTCGACACCATGAGTGAAGTTTTAGGTTTGGGTGTTTTAATGGAATATTTGATATTTGTTTCATCAGTATGTTTTGAATTCTATTTCATAAGCCATACAACAAATTTTTCAGATATGTTAAAAGCAATCATTTATATTTACATGAGTTCATTTCAAATCATATTTTGTTATTGTTGGCCAGCTAGTGAATTAACACAAGAAGTATAACCACCATTTAACAAAATATAATTGTTATTTATTTACGTTTTTATTATTAAATTTTAAGTTTTCCAACACACCATATTGTTTATACGATACGAAATGGTATGATTGTTCATCGATAACAATTCGTAAATCATTGTTAATTATGATGATACGTTCTCAAATGGATACTTTTATTTGTTTTCGCCATATGTTTATTGTTAATATGGAAATATGCACAAGTGTCAGTAACATAATAATGCAACAATGAGTTGTTTTATTTATCTTGAAATTTGTGTTTTTATTTTCAGGCTTTCAATACTGCTTACTCTTATTTTATGATACTGAATACAATGGAACAAAAATTCACTCCCAATTAAAATTTGTGTTAATTTTGGAAGAAATATTGATAATAAATGAGTATCTATTTAGTGCAAGAAAATATGCACAATTTATAATTGTTTAATTAGCACCGCTTATAGTGTGCACGTTATAGTTGTTTGAATTAAGAAATTCTGTTCGCTTCACCGCAGATTTACAACAAATTTGCAAAGTGTTAAATTCAGCTGAAAATGATGGGCTCATCATTTAAACAATTTAATGCACAGTGGATAATAATTGGTTTGCAATTAAAATGTAATTTTATGTAGTTTGGAAACGGAAAATGTCGGAAGCGCTTTATATTTTCAGACAAAGTAGGTATAGAATCAATTTAAACTGACAAAAGTGGGACTTTTCAAGAGAACATTTCTAGTTTAACATTCAAAAGGAACTTCAAATGTGCAAGATTTTCAAGCTGGATAAACGGATATTATCTTCATTCATACAAAGTTACTTCAAAGTTGAAAAGAATTGTTATTTAAGACCCTGTTCAGACACGGCGGTTTCCTGCATTAGGTAACTTTTAATTCAATACTCTTTCAATTTATTAATGGTATATTACAAATAAATCAAAATAAAAAAACGAAAATGTGTAAATTAAGTACCGTGCAAATCAAGGGATCCACACTACTGAGAAATGGATATTAACATCATTCATTTGTTTTTAAGGAAACAGTCTGAGCTGGAATGGGGGCAATATGATTTTAGAGTTTTCTGCTTGAAATATGAATTGATTCATACACTATTGCACTACAATTAACTTTTAAATTTTAAACACTTATGATACAATCTTTATTTATTGAAACTATTGCATACAGTTTATTATTGTTTCTCCACAAAAAAAAAAGGAATAAAGGTTTAAAAAGAAATGAAAAGACCATTTTATTCGCAATTTATTAATTGTTTCTGTAAACTACTCTGATAAATCAGTAATTTTAACCAGTGCGATAATTATTTATCTATCCTGTTCAAGTTTCAGTAATAATTTATTTACCATAAGTATTGATTCGAATATGTATGTTACTATGTTTTCACTCCAATAATAATCGATATACAGGATCGCTAAAAAGTATGGATACAGCTAATTTAGTTTTGCTTTTTCATAAAAAATTAAATTTTTGTTATTTTTTTTCTCAACTTTTAATAAAAATAAAGGTAGACGTGTGTTATATTACTGAATTCAGAAAAAAATATTCTTTCCAAAAGTATTAAATTTGACCCCCCATGCTATTTAAAAAAAAAAAATCAAGTTGGCCCTGTATCTTCAGAATGGATAATGGTAGAAAATTCAAAAAAATTTCAGATGATAGAATTTAAATACTTCTACTAGCCGTATGTAAAATTTCAGCAACCTCTGCTAAACCATTCTGAAAATATTAAGCTTTATCCATACTTTTTAGCGAGCCTGTATTTTAAGCACAACGCGTGTTCTTTCGTAAGTCCGCTAGCCTCTCCTTCTGAACCGATTTAGGTGATTTTTTTTTTAAATGAAAACTAATGGGTCATAGGTGTGCCATCAAGAACATATTTATGAGAATATCGTATCTTTGTATGGTATATTTCGAAGTAACGCTTTTTTGGTAGAGGGCTGCGGATTTAAATAAAATAAATAAATTCAAGTGGAGCGATAACCATGATAACATTCTATACAAAATTTTCATTACGCCGAGTTTCGATTGGTTTCCGCTAGTAAATGTTTAGTTATTATTGGTTATAATTCAATATACCAAGTTATTCTGCATAAGATCCCCCTTAGACGATCAATAATATTGTGTAATATTCAATATTTCATAATGTAAAGTATCAACTTTTATTTTAAAGCCACGTATAGCCTGACCAAGGATAACCTACGCCTTGGACAAACTATAGTGTATAATATGACTATATATAATGTAAAGAGTATATAGACCGCATATAGACGCCCAAAGGGGCGGAATCTTCTGTGCTAATTAACATGCATAATTGTAGGAAATGACGCACGGCGCAGGTGTCCCCATCCTCGTCTGCCCGGTACTGACCGCGCAAGTTATTTTTTTTTTTAGGGTATGATTACACTGTCAAGTCCTTCTGGCATTTATTATTTGAAACATACCAGCTTAACAAGTACGACTTAGAAATCGAAAATTTTTGGAAACGTTCCCACTTATATAAGCATTATTGTTATCTAATCAATATTTCTGGAATAAATTAATCGATGGGTGTTTGCAGTGATAACCACGCCTACCAATTTTGTGATATTTAATATTTTTACTGACGTGTCTCTTTTCATCTTTGTTTACTAAATTTTATTGGTTGTTCTTATTTATAAGGAGGTAATATTATGCTATACTATGTGTACCCATCACTACTATCAGATAGTAGTTTATTTTAAATAGAAAGAATGAGAGCCTTTATCTATGTATAAAAAGTTATCAAAATCCTGAGTTTACGCCTAGTAGAGTTTATTGGTCAAACTTAATTACATCATAGAAGCTGCTGTCCTCTCTCTACCTGTGATCCTCAATTAATGTCATATGATATTCGTAAAAATAATACCAAAAATTGGGAATGATAAAGGTAGAATTGCGGCTAAGGTACAGTACTGACTAGTAGTGAGTGCCCTACATGATACACGTGTTCTCATTTTCTGTACTCATAGGGTACTAACAAGTGCCCTCGTGCAAAATATATTTTGGCGCCCTAAGGTTGAATAAATAAAAAATAATTAATAAACAATAGTCAATTTGGCCACCTTGAAACAAGCCGCCCTTGTACGGGGCAGAACCTACACAACAGGTAATTGAAGCTTTAACAAAGGAGACAACGGAAATCCATATTACAGTATTATTTATGAGAATACAACAGATGTAAAAGTATACATACGTAAGTCAGAAAAAGACACGTCGATAGAAACAATAAAGCAAAAGCAAATTTTTGAAATTCATTCAATCAACGAATAAAATAATTGATATGACTTCATGGCCCGGAGGCTAGGGTTTATATTTTACAAAACTTTTAGTTTCTTTATGAAATATACAGTTGAGCATGTCAGCTTGCATATACAGTACAGCAGTATTTCTAGTCACGATATATCACAAGGTAGTAATTTAAATGTAATTGATCTTTCATCTTTATCAAATATTCATTTTTGTAATTTTAAACTTTATATCGGCGACATAGTAGGACTTAATTATACAAAAGCTATACAGTTTGCATATTTTTTGGATAAACGACACAAAAATACAAGGATATAGAGTACTCTATCTAAATATAGCAAATGGGCCTTATCGATTAATGCGTTCCAGAAATGAGAAAAATGGTGAATATCTCTCAGAAGCTATACAAAAATGAGCAAAGAACCACTACAGCTGAAACTCCTGAATATGTAGATTATGACAAAAATCCGTGTATAAACCGGATAATGTGAATGGAGCAATGTCAATTTGTTGCTTACTCGGTTTTTCGACGTACGGTAAAAATCGGATAATATGAAAAGGACGCACTCGAATTCCGGTCTAACTTAATCTTTAATAATAATCTGGACACGAATTCCGGTCGA
>JAZBGY010000850.1:9925-37351 GCA_037414755.1 Lydus trimaculatus | reverse complement strand
AGTGAACTGTGAATGAGCCAGTAGGACATAATCCGCAGGCGAGGGGACATCATTTCTAATTATAGAAATGTAGGATATTTAATCATATTGAGTCTCTTCAGTTGTACTTTCCAGTCCTCATAGAGAGTCAAAGATGGTCAAAAAGCTCGATCTCTTTGGTCATATTTTTCAAAATAATTGGATCGTCGTATTATCACTTTCAATTTTCTTATTATCACTTCTTCATCGCTATCAATCAATTGTTGACTATCAACAACAGCCACGTGTTTAATTTTTGGTTATAAATTTATCTTTAATTATGCTCTAGTACGGTAACTGCAAGTTAACTGAAAGATGAACTTCGAGTTAAGATAACTGTCAATTAACTTGAAGTTATCGTTTAACTATACATTGAAAAACAGTGTCATAGTTATAACTGTCAGTTATTTATTAATTGTCAGTTAACTGTCGATTGAAAAACTGGGCCTAAGCGTCTTAAATTAATTCGCCACTCAATAAAGTAATAAAAAAATAAAATTAATATTATTTACTTAATTAAAAAAACTTTTCAACAGACTTTGATGAAGCAGAATTTCTGGTGGTCCTGTCAAGTAAAATTTTAATTTCGCCTCTTTTTGTTAAACGCTAATGTACCATATGTACCAAAAGTTCCTGTCGAATTAGCGTCATACATAGCAATACATACTCTACCATGTAGCATATAGTCAGTTAATTGGTGCTCGGTTAGGCGGACTTCTACTTAACGAGTAATTTCTAAAACACTAATAGTTTTTCTACAACATTTAATTTTTATCATTCTATTAATATTAAGCTTGGAATATTTGAGAAAGAACGCTACAGAAACAATGTCTTGAAATTAGAAGAGGATAATCACTTAAGGTAGGTGGCCAATTTCATGGATAAATTAGCAAAGAAATGCTATAAGATCACAGATCTAAAACTCTTAGGTCCACATTTCGCAAATACGGAGTACTCTAGAATAAAAAGAAATGATGAATTGAAGAGAGTTTCATATCATATCGGCTCTCCTTCAATTTCCATCTTGTATCCACTCAAGTCACCATTTAAGGTATGTATAGAGTTCAGTGGTCGACTTTTATATTTATGATTAGTAGTGATAAAATTTAAGCGAAAGTTTCAAAACAATTTAAGTTGAACGAGTATTTTATTCTATTATTTATTGTAAGAATAAAACGATATAAATTAAAACATTGGCTTTGATTTAAATTGCACAATTAAAATGTCGCTACAATTAGTTATCTGTATGGAAAATAACCAATAGAAAACTAGTGACTTTTTATTTTAAAACATTTGACAGCGCTGCTTTAGTAACTTTAGACATTTCTTTAATCATAATTTTCCGGAAAATTTTCTGTTGTTCATAACCACATTTAATCGATTATTGGAAAAATGGGCAAATTGAATTCTGTTTCTTCATTCTTCAAAAATATCTATAATGATGAATTCAAATGGTAAGTTTATATTGTTGAAAAACGTTTTAATTTATAAAAATTTGAGGTTATGTTTCTTCATGTTTTTCATGAAAATTTTTACATACAGGTCGTTAGTGAAGAGTATTGGAATATTTGCATTAGGTGTACGTATTGCCCAAGAATTCCATGGTGTTGAATTAATAACAACAACGCATCCATAAAAACAATGTTGTTTAAAATAGTAATAATGTTAATAAATTTTATTGTTTAAAACTAAATTATTTCTTTAAAACATCAATAAAAGTCTCTCTTGGTAATGAAATATTGGCTACCATACGCATTTTCTTTTTACCTTCAGCTTGTTGTGCTAATAATTTCATCCGTCTTGTTATATCACCACCATACTGAAAAAAAAAAAGAAGAAATTATGTTCAAATACAATAAAATCAACTAGAAACACGATAATTTTACCAATTTTGCTGTAACGTCTTTACGATAAGCTTTGATAGTTTCTCTAGCTAGGACTTTACCGTTTACAACAGCTTGTACAGCAATTTGTATCATTTGTCGTGGTATCATTTCTTTCAATTTCATTACCATCTGACGACCGATCTTTTGTGATTTTGTGACATGCACAATGGTACTTAATTCATCAACAGCTTTACCATTTAATAGAATATTCAATTTAACTAAATTACTAATATGATAACCGTTATCTTCATAATCGAAACTAGCATAACCGGAACTGATTGTTTTTAATTTATCATGAAAATCAATAATAATTTCATTTAATGGTAGATGATATTGTAAAATAACACGATCATTATCAATATTTGTTGCATTCGTTTGTACACCTCTATGTTCCATACATAATGACATTATTGGACCTAAATAACGATCTGGTGTTATAATTGTACCAATTACCATTGGTTCATAAGTTTCATCAATTTGTAATTGTTCAGGAAATAATGCTGGATTATTGATAAAAATCACATTATCATTACCAGTTTTTAAATGTTTTTTTGTTGATTTTAATTTTAATTTATATGTAACAGATGGTGCTGTTAATATTGTTTCTGTACTATATTCATGTTGTAAACGTTGTGTAAATACATCTAAATGTAATAAACCTAAAAAACCTAAACGCCAACCTTGTCCTAATGCTGGACTTGTATCAATTTCAACATGTACAGCTGAATCATTTAATGATAATTTTTCTATAGCATTACGTAAATTTACATGTTGTGATTGATCAATTGGATAAATACCAGCAAATACCATTGGTTTTATTAATTGAAAACCATCTAATGGTATAATTTTTTGATTTAATAAATGTAATGTATCACCAATTATTGCTTCTTTACTTGATCTCATATTACAACCAATCACACCAATTTGGCCGGCTTTCCTACAAATTTTCCACACGTTATTGCAATAATAAAACAAATATATTCAATTACATGGAAATTGCAACACCAAGAATAGGGGTAGGAACAGTTAACCATTAAAAGGTAGCAATGGGTTGGTCGCCCCTACTGGAATCGTTTCTATCAGATGGTCGATTTCTTTTTGAGGTATTGTGTCCCAAGCAACCTGTAATTCGTGCTGTAGGCTGCAGTGAGTTTCTCAGTCTTCTCCCCATAATGTCTCAAACCTGCACGATGGGCGAAAGTTCGGAAGATCGGGGTGGCCATGACAAGAGATTGACATTACCCTATACAAATCGGTCCATAGAACGTCTTGCAATATAAGGACAGACATTATCCTGCTCAGGCTCGACAAGAGGGGGTACAACCGATACAAATTACCGGGGCCCGGAATGACCCCCCGACGTCGTTGTAATAATAACGAAACGTTATTTCTGGGGGCCCGTGGAAGCATTGTACCGGGGCCCAGCCTGGCTCTTGACGGTCCTGATCCTGTTGATCGGCGATTGATCTGGTACTGCAGAATCGGTTTTTTGTTGCCATAAAACGAAGATAGCGGCCCTGCACTTCTCTTCTGCGACGTTCTTGGCCGTTCCTATTCCATGTCTGATAGCAGCGCATAATGGTGGATTGGTTCCGGTTAAGCCGATTTCTCTGAACGAAAAACCACCTTCACGCAAACCAACAATACGACCTCAATTGAACTCACTAAATTGGCGGTAATTTCCACGTTGACGCAAACAAACGATCAAAAGCCGAAACAATAAAGCAATGAACAAAATCTCGTAAAGCGCGCACCTGATAGATTAAATAAAAAAACTGAAAGAACTGTCAGATAAGCCATTGTTATCGTTTAGTAGTACAAAGAAATTCCTACCCCTATTCTTGGTGTTGCAATTTCCATAATATCATTGGAGTATAAATAAATAATAAATAAAACAAACAATGTATTAACGAAAACTTCTTGTGGTCTTAGTACTGATAACGTTTTAATCTCATACGATTTCTTTGTATGACATGATTGTATTGTATTACCAACATGAATTTCACCTTCTTTTATATAAATTAATGATAATGCACCACGATAACGATCATACCAACTATCGAAGATTAATGAACGAAATTTTTCATTACGATCAACTGTCGGTGGTGGTATACGTTCTATTATAGCTTCTAATACTTTATCAATATTTTTACCTAATTTTGCTGATATCTAAAATCAATTATTAAATAAGAATTTTATTTTTTTTCTTATAATTAATTAAAACAACTTTTAAAACTTGATCTGGATCTATATCGAATAATGTTAATAATTCATTACAAACACGTTCCGGATTTGCATTTTTTAAATCAATTTTATTAATTACTGGAATTATAATTAAATCTTTATTGAATGCTAAATAGAAATTTGCAACAGTCTGTGCTTGGACACCATCATTTGCATCAACTAACAATATAACACCTTGACATGCTGATAACGATCTAGAAACCTTAAAAAACAAACAAACAAATGAATCTCGTCTACTAATGATTATTAGAATTATTTTAAGTACTTCACTGGAGAAATCTACATGTCCTGGTGTATCGATTAAATTCAATAAATATTGTTGTTGTTTATATTGATATAATAATGAACAACTTTGTGCTTTTACAGTTATACCACGTTCACGTTCCACTTGTAATTTATCTAAAATTTGTGCTTGTCCATGATTAATTTTTATAGCACCTGTATATTCTAATAAACGATCAGCTAATGTACTTTTACCATGATCAACATGTGCAATTATACTAAAATTGCGTATTCTATCAATTGGTATTTGTGTAAAATCAACACTTGATTCTTGACTATATTTTCGATAATGCAATAATAACCTAAAAAAAAATAATTGTTACTAATTAATATTAGACCGAATTAATTTGATACTTTTCATGATTTATAAGTGGTTTTTCTAATTTTATTACAGATTTAAAGTTGAAAAGTTTGATTTTTATAAAAATATTCATTTTAAATTTGAGGTTATGACGAATATTTTTAGGTTATGTCATATGTCACATTATATATTCTGGAATGCTGATTTTAATAGGAAAATACGAAATCGGAAAAAATGTAAACGAGTTCTATATAGATTATACAGCATGCGGCAACAATGTAGGTGCGTAGGAGAAAGCATAGATCCCATCCACTTGCAATTCTTTCATAAAAATTGAGATAAAAATAAAAGCTGGTCAGCAAGAATGGTAAGAACCCCGGTAGTTGACGTTATCTATCATTAATTGGGTTTTAATATATCACCCCTCTTTCCAATATTTTGCAACAGATGATGAACAGTTGCTATGTTAGTTAGACGCATTAGCTACATTACGACATTTTTTTCAAAGTACAGTGATCGACACCTTTCGAATCAATTCGCTTTTGATGCCCTTTCACATCCAGCGTTTAGAGCGAGCACTCTACTCGCTCTACCCCAGGACCGTGCCTGTGTATAAGACGTTATAAGTGTTAAGCTTCGTTCAAATTAGTTTAACAATGAGAACTTATGCCTTGTTTACACGAGCTCAGTGTCATAGATACTAAAGTGGCATAGTGGTAAATGACAAGTGTTCGGTTTCATTTGTTGGTGTTAGGTAAAAAGCAGTTAGTGACCAGAAATCAAATATCATCAGTTGTCACTAAACACCTATGTGGCTGCGCTTGCACGCCGCAACAATTTAAGTGACAATTGCGTAGTCAACTGCCTTGTCGTTTATTGGTAATGAAGGACAGCTTTCAATTCACTAATGCGTAGCTTACACGGGCTTAGTATATGTCATTAGTGCTTGTCACCAGCACTTATTGTGTGTAAACGGCTTGATTAGCAGTAAGTGTTAGTAAATTTGCAAGCGGTTCTATTTTCTAAGCGACAAGTACCTCCTCCACTAGCACTCTATTACGCCCTTATTGCTACTTGCTGCGTCATGTGAAGAGTTCAACAAGTGACAATTAAATTCGACAAGTGATTAATTAATTATCGCATCTGAGAGGTGGAGTTTCGAAACAAACCATGATTGCTACTAACTACTTTTATACTTATACCATCGTGTAAACGACTGCTTGTTAGGTGTCAATAAGCCGGCATAGTGTTCATGACAAGTATGAGGGAGGTACTTGTCGCTTAGTAAATAGAACCGGTTTCTCTTCACTTACACTTGCAAATTTACTAAAACCAATACTTACTACTAATCAAGCCGTTTACATGTGGGTACAAGTATTAGTGACAAGCACTAACGGCAAGTACTAAGCCCGTGTAAACTATGCATTAGTGACGTTCGTTTACCTGTGGGTTCAAGTGTTAGTAACAAGCGTGACGAGTACTAAACTCGTGTAAACAATGCATTATTCGATGAATAGGAATATATGAGTGTTAAAGAGATGCATAAAAGAAGAAAGAAGAGTGGTGTTAGGAAAAATGAAGTTCATCATACGCCCTTTTTGATTCGATAAAGCCAGTGGTTCTTTAAAGAACGCAACAATTGAAGGACATCCCTATATGTTCTAAGTTCATCGTTTTAATAGAGTCACAAATGCGTCTAGACGATTTCTTCTACTATTTGCAACAATTTTTGCGTAATTTCTGCATTATGTAAGACTCAGATGACCTGTTTATGTATGAACACAAACTTGAGTAATCTGAGAGGGATTCAATTCTGATTGACGTTTGTAAATAGATTAAGCATTCCAGTACATATAAAATTTAAGGTTATGTTATTAAAAATTTCCACGACGAAATACGATTTATCAACAATTCTAAATTGTTTTTATCCTATAAACAATTGATATTTCATCGAAATAATCGTTAAATTCAATAGAATATCCCGCATTATTATTATTATTTTTAAGACGTATTAAATTCAAGGTTAGAATTACGGTGAAGATGAATTGTCGTTATTTTTTAACAAATTCATTAAGAAATAATAGAAATTCACCATATTATTCAATAATAAAATCATTATTATCATCAAAACCACCAACACAAACAAAAATTATCAAAGAAATCGATATAAATACAGGTGAAATACGATCAAAGAAATCATCAACAATTATACCAAAAATAACATTAATTACAAGTAGTAATAATAATAATAATAATGATTCAATACAGATAACAACATTAGAGGAAGCACAAAAATTGGCAAAACGACGTAATTTAAAATTGATAAAAATCATCGATTTAGATACAAAAACAAATCGTTCTGTATACAAATTGATGACTGGGAATGAATATTTTTTAGAAGATTTAAAACAACGCGAACAAAAGAAGAAAGATAAACAACAGAATAGTTATATAAAAGGGGAGAAAGTTTTATTATTAAACAATCGAATTAGCCAACATGATTTACAAACACAAATTAAAAAATGTTTAAAATGGATAGATAAAATGTACGAGATACGTATTGTAATTAGTGGTGATTTAGAGAATTGTGTAAAATCTAAATGAATTAATTCGTTAATTAAACGATTTATTAATTAAATTGAATTTTTTAGGAGAAAATCTACAACGTTTTTGAGGAACAATTCAAGAACAATGAGGCAAAATTTGTACAAAAACGACACAAAGGCAACGATTTAAAATTCCAAATTTTACCACCAAAAAACAACAACAATAAGGATCCAATATGACTAGTAGTGCTAGGCA
This sequence comes from Lydus trimaculatus, assembly GCA_037414755.1. Classification (NCBI taxonomy): domain Eukaryota; kingdom Metazoa; phylum Arthropoda; class Insecta; order Coleoptera; family Meloidae; genus Lydus; species Lydus trimaculatus. The sequence continues at coordinate 29,818 of JAZBGY010000850.1, read as the reverse complement.
TTATTGTTGTTTTTATTGTAAAATATACAATTTGGATAAAAATCTACAAATTTCTATTTAATATAAATAATAATAATAATAATAAGAATAATGTTAATAATAATAATAGATGAGATTTTATTAAAAGAATCAAAGTCTTTTGTCTCTATTTGTAATTGTTTGTTATTAAAAAATCGGTAATCGTCCACTACCTGTGCATGCTAACGGTAATGGACATTTCCTTTCTAATTTCCTAGGTCCACATTCTCTACCACCATTCATTGGATAAATTTTAATTAAACGCGTTTTAATTTGTACAGCTTGACTACCACAAGAGTTTGTACATGGTGACCATGCTGACCATTCACCCATCACACAATCAATTACATCATTATTATGTTGTTTTGGTGATTGTGGATTACCCCATGTTGGTCGTGTTTCTATATCATCAATTTCATTACTTATAATTGTAGGTTCGTTTGTTGTTGTTGTTGTGACACGCGGATGGCGGGTTTTTTTGTTGCAAGGAGCTGTACAGCGGCGTTTACGTAGCAATTTTTTCGGACATGGTCGGCCCCCATTCATGGCATGCGTCTAAAAATGATTCTAATGATTATTTGCGAAATAAATCAAACAAGATTACTTTAATTTGCCGAAACTGGAAACGATAGCCTTTTTTACATGGTTGTGTTGCATTACATGGTGTCCATATCGTCCAATTTGTAACAACACAATCTATAACAATACCGGTTGGTTGTTGTTCAACAATTTCATAATCTGGTGATGTTACAATTTGATTTTCTGTATTAATTGTACCAAATGGATTATCATTTTTATCATCATCATTATCATTATTATCACATGATGGATTATAACATTCAACAGTTTCTTGTAATTGTAAATTAGCACATGGTCCATCTTCAGCTGGTGGATCTTCATCATCTTCATTTGTTGTAACACGATAACGTGTTTTTGTACCATTACCACATGTTACTGTACATGATGAGAATTCACCCCATGATACATTTGGACAATCTTCTTCTTGATTTGCTTCATTATCATCATTACCACAATCGTCACCGCATTCATCATTTTCTTGTAATTTTACCGTACAAATTGTTTCTGATGTTTGATTTTTAAATGAACGATCACGTGTCTTTACACCTTTACCACATTTTACTGTACAATTCGACCATTGACTCCATTCAGTCACTTCACAACGTGGATCATTCTCATCTAATGCTTCATTTTTACTACATTGATGCGGTTTACATGGTCGTTTCTCTTTGATATGTTTATGACAATTTTGTGCTGCTGATTCAGGATTTTTATATTCACGTGTACGTGTTTTGAAACAATCCGATGAACATTGTGACCATTTCGACCAAACAGTTGTTGCACAATTATCATTATTGTTATTATCATCGATAATATTACAATCTTGTTCGTAGATTTTCTCACGAGTCACTTGTAGACGTGCTAATGGTTTTAATGGTTCACCGTTATCACTGAAAAATGGGGCACGTGGATCATTTGGACTATTCGATTTGATCATTTTTATCATTTCCGGTTTAATTGCCGGTGAATTGTCTGACTGAAATTATATTTTATGATTAAATCAAATTAAAATTAAATAGTAGGAGAGCCAGCAACGGTTTCATTTAAGTCATTTTATAAAGCGGGGTTTAAGACGGAGGACCTATATAATTATTGAATCGTCTAGCACCTGAACCTCGAAGGTACATACCTCTCAATTGACAGGTAAGGTAAATAGGTAACCGTAATAGTAACACGTCTGGAATTTTTACTGAAGCAAGTGTACCATGTGTAGATAACACTTGCAAAAATCTAGATCCCAATTCTATTGCTAACATCCTTAAAAAAATTATTAAAATGTTCGATTTTCATCCAAAACGAAGGCTTCAACAGACGGGTGCAGAGTGAGAGATAGGTATAGTAGGAACAGTCGAAGATTCGGCAACGCTGGGAAGAACTAACTTTTCTCTCTCATATATAGAAAGAGACAACTACAGCTTACTTTCTCTACTCTACGTATGCTGGGAAGAACGCAGCGTTGCCGAACCTGCTACTGTTTCTACTATACCTGCATCTCACTCCGCAACCCTGGATTGAAGCCAATGTTTTGAATGAAAATCGTACATTTTAATAATTTTTTTAAGCGTGTTAGCAGTGGAATTGAGAACTGGATTTTTGCAAGTGTTATCTATATATGGTACACTTGCTTCAATAAAAATTTCAGACGTGTTACTATTACGGTTACTTGTTTACCTTACCTGTGAGGTGAGAGGTATGTACCTTCGAGGTTTAGGTGCTAAAACCTTATCTATACACGATTCAATAATAATATAACTCCTCCGTCTAAAACCCTGCGTTATAAAATGACTTAAAAGAAACCGTTGCTGGCTCTTAGACTAAAATAATTAGTGTAAATTTACAGTATAGGTGACACCATCATCTGTACCAACATCCCATGGATACAGATTGAATTCAATTGATTCGACCCATGAACAATTCGATAAACATAATTCTAAATTTGCCACACCAACAATCCAATCAGGTGATGGTGTAATTTTCGATACTAAACTCATCAAATGATTGTCTTTATCAACACGAAAAACAGTATAAGATGTTCCGGTTATATTCGGATATGATAATTCTCTTGCTTTGATTATAGTCCGTATATTATCGTTCTAAAAACAAACAAAAAACAACCACCAAAATTGATCATTTTCGTAAATCCTCCCTAAATAGTCAAACTAACACTTGCCATTTCTTTTAATTCAGTTTCTAATAAACTCGTATCACCATCTTCAGCTAATTGTTTTAAGCCTGCACTGGCAAAATCACCATAATTCCAAAAACTTTTATTAAATTGATGACTAGCACCGATAATATCACTGAATTTCGTTGTCCAAAAATCGGTGGGGAAATCCTTTGGATGTGTATTCCTCGACCATATACCATGGAAAGCTATCTCATATTTAGCTTCATCGCATGCACAACATTCTTCTAATGCATCATTTTGTATATCAGCATTTTGACTGACTTCTTCGCATAAATAACGCGTTAAATTACCAACAGGAGCATACCAATTCTCTTCATTCTCGACAATTGTTGCTTTTATATGTAAACAACCACTATTTGGCGGTGGTGCAATCCAATTAACCTACAGTTAAGTTTTTTTAGAATCAAACAATAATACGGATGACGCATTAATCTCACCTGTACTGTAGGTTTCAATACTGTATTCGTTTGTATGACGGTATTGCGACACTTTGAACTGATACTAGTTAGCATTGGATCTAAAAGATGGAAACTACCAACTGATGGTGGATTGAAGAATTGTAAAGGATCTAGATTTGCTGGTTCTGCTACAATTTCAAAATCACGAAAGCGACTATTTAAATACATTTTTGGATTATTTTTGATTGTAACTACAACACACAAATACTTGAAATAAGAATAAAAATTAATTATTTTAAATCAACAAATTATAATTACTTGTATAGGTTTCACCTGGTATATAATTGGTTGGATTACCGGAAATTTCCAAAAGAAACACCTGACTCAGATTTGGTGGTTTTAGCATTCTTCCATTAAGACGATCGCATTGTTGATAACACAAAATTGAATTTAATGGTAGAAGAATTAAAAATTTCCACCACATTTCTGATTGTTGTTTTGCTTTACTTTTCTCTGGGTTTTTCAGTTAGATGATGATGATGACCACACAAAAATTTGGCCTAGAGCCAATTCAATGATCTTGAAATAGTTACACAGTTCTAAATAATAATAAAAATTGAACGACGGAATTTATAAAATGTTGTTGATAATCTATCAGGTTTCAATGTCGCCGTTACAAAATTTTCTCATCTATTTTCATCATATAAAATCAAAACAACACATAAAAATCATGCAATTAAATAGAAATAACCTTGACCTAATAAATTTGTTTTTGAATAAAAGGTTATCGAATCAAGTCTTCCAGAAATTTTACGTTAAACTTACCAGAAACTTACACGAAAACACACTATTTGTTGTTTTTTTTTTTCGTCGGTTAAAAGAACCTTTTCAATTTTATCATTTCATGCGCGCTGTTGCTAATCTTGCTGTTTGCTAGGAACTTTATCAAATTTTATATAAAATCGTGTCATTAACAAAGAAATTTATTTTTAAAAATAACTGGAAGAGCGTATATAACGATCGTTCCAAAATCGAAGTGTTGCGACACACGAGACGATTCACGAATTTCGCACAACACTAGTAGCGTAGCGTGGCGTTAAAAACTTGAACCCCCAAATTTAAAGTTACCTAATCCAGCCGGTATCTGTTTCGGCCATACAAAAGGCTATCCCAATAATCCGATAGCCCAATTATTCATGAAATATCTGGAGGCTTAAGCCCCATACGAGGCTACGCCACTGCACAACACAAGCTCTTCTGTTCAAGTGTTATCGATCACCAGATATTTCACCTGTTGTATTTGTACAGCTAACTTGATTACAGATTAGTTGAAAGAAGCGCGTCACTGTTCAAATGTGTTGTTGTTCTAAGCGTATGCACTATGTAGCTCAAAGTGTGAACGTGGCTTTATTTTTACGAAAATATGTACACATGTACGAGGGTCGTTTAATAGAAATCAAAGGGATGGTGTCATGATGGATTTGATAACGACTGGCAAGTGTCACTCTTCAAACTATATTAAGAAAAATTTCAATCAAAAGTGACACACTGTTCACGTTTTACACATGCTCAAAACCAGTACTGTAGCAGATGTTATAGAAATGAAAAAGAAAAACGAGTCTCGCTCAGCAAAGAAGTGTATGACCACTCACAATCAGTGACACTGGATGAAGTTCACGGGGACTCTGCACTAGCATTGGGGACTGTTTATTTCTGTCAAAATGAGTTTTTACTTTTTGAACACTCAGTTGAAGGCAACAGAAATGTAAAATCGTCTAGTAAATGTGTGTGGAAATGCCACAATCGTGTACACAATATCTTACACGAAAAATTGCACATGATCAAAAACATACACGAAATGACATTTCAACGCACTGTTTAGCAGAGCCGGAACTAAGGCATAGTGAAAGTGGTGTCCACCACAGGCAGAAAACCTTGAGGGGCACAAAAATTGTAGGCTATATACTGTATCCAAAAAAAAAATAAGGCAAAACTTTTATTTGGTAGATCCAAATGGTGAGCAGTATGGAACCTGAAAGCAGCACTTTTTGTTAGTAGCCTAATAGTCACACTACGCTTATGTGTAAACCTTACAAAATGGTGTTATCTAGGCTGGGGACTTTATTATAAGCGGCATGTATTTTGCCGTCCGGTTCTACTAGTGATTTAACGGACCTCCGCTTATGGTCCTGCGAAAGCACGAACAAACTCGACGCATGGATGTGCTAAGATGCTTGCCACCATCGCCAAGTACCCTAGATCCGGCTCTGCTGTTTGTTTGTGTTTAATCTCAATCTGTAGGACTTGCGTCGATCCGTGAATATAGACGAAATATTGATCCACCATTATACACCAGAGTCAAAGCAATGGACGGCGACCGGTGGATGTGGACCGAAAAAGGACAAGACCGATTTGTCTACCGTAAAGGTGATGACTACTGCTTTTTAGGATTCTCAGGGATCATTCTAGTTGAAAAAAAAAACGGGAGCATATTATGCAACATCACTGCATCGATTGATAGAAAAATTGAAACAAAAACGGCTAAGATAAGTCCACAAAGAGATGCTCTTCCGCCACAATAAAGTGTGTTGTTTTGTCAGAAATCAGTCGCTACTATAACAAAATTGTGTAAATTAGGTTACGAATCGACAAATTTGAAGAGGACCATTCATTGAACTTCTTTATCTCGGGCTCGGTTAATCCTCAATCCATCTCTGGCCACTATTCGAACAAAACTGTCTGTTCGAATGTAAATACCATTCCAGAACCTATGGATTTGTAATGAAACAAAACAATTCTTTTCTAATAATTTTTATTTCGTTTTACACATAATTTATTGTCAGACAATTCTTGAAGAGAAATTACCATCATTTAGAAAGTTTTACCACACAACGAATAGATGGATCTACACGACTTATCTAAAACTTTTAACCAGTTTGGGAACTGATTTGTGATTTTAAAACTTCTCCTGACACATCAAAAAATAAATAAAAGTGTTTAAAATGTAGTTATGATATGCATTAAAGTTGCTTCTATTATAAATCGGATGGAAATTAAATTAAAAATTGACTATATATAGATGAAACGACATCTCTAACATTCACAATGACGTTCCTCAATCTTCATTGGACACGATATATTATTTTTATTATTTGATTTGATTAAAGTACGACGATAACGACGTTGACTATTATGCTTGCAATCACAATCCGACCATTCCGACCATGTTGACATAATACAATCATTTAAATTACACGGTATGTAGCATTTTTTTCTTTTAATCAACTTTTTCGGACAAGGTCGACCATCGTTCTTTTGATAACGCTACAAAATCACAAAAAAAAATCAGCATTTCACCATAGAGATAAAGATGTTGATTTACGAATTACATACCAGAATATGTCGATATTTTGTTTTATAACCAATACCACAACCATTATCTGGTTGACATTCACTCCAATTCGACCATTTTGTTATTTCGCAATCATTACTACTGTTTTGTTTTAGTTGTATTTGACTGTATGGTCGATATGATGGTATTGCTGGTACTGAAACGGTTATATTGAACTATCGTCAATATTCTCAAACGTAATCTTTATCTGTATCTTAATCTACAAAACGCTAACGTAATGCGCAATTGTGTTGCGCATTTTTTCAATATTGCGCGCGCAATACTAAAGATGAAGATTATGTTTGAGAATACTAATTTGCGAAATTACCACAATTATTACCATTAACAGCATCATTCTGGATATTGTAGGATAGAGCTCCTGAAACTGTAACTCCCAATTGTTTCTTGTGTGCTGTAAGATTTGCAATTAGTTCTTCTGAAATTTTTAGAATTTTTTTAATGATTTGAATAAACGGTAAAAATATTGTGTTTACTTTGAAATTCAGTACAGACTTTTTGGCATTCATCAAGACTTTTGAAATTATTCGAATTACCTTCACAACCACTATAACTGAAAATTTCACAATTACCTTTGATTGTATCAAAATACCAACGATCAATATTGCTTTTACAAGCACCAATATCTTTTGGTAAAGCACAAGAATATCCTGAAATTTTATTAATTCCATCCACATTACAATCTTTCTGATAACATTCAACGGTTTCTTTCATTTTCAAATGATTACACGGATTATCCTCATCAAATTCATCATCAACATCATCTTCATCATTATAATCATTTAATCGATAAAACGGCCAAGTTTTCGAATGTTTATTATTGGAATTGATCGGTAATCGATAACGGATCTTATAGCCTTTACCGCATGTAGATGAACATGGTGACCAATCACTCCATACAAATTTTTTACATAATTGTTCATTATTATCATCTTCATCTTCATCATCATCTTCACACTTACCAAATTTACCAAAACATTCTAAATTCTCTTGTAATTTCGGTGGATTCGTACGACCAGCCCGACAACTTTTCGCCGCTAAACGATTCTTATATTTACGATCACGTGTCTTTACACCTTTACCACATGTAACACTACAACTTGACCATTGACTCCATGATCCTAATTCACATATTAAATCATCATGTTGTTGTTGTTGACGGCGTTGTTGTTGTTGTGTATTTGGACAATATTTTTGTACAGCTTCACATGCAGCACGTTCTGTTAATTTTTTATGACAAACAAATTTACTTTCATCATATTTATAACGACGTTGTTTATATTTAACACCACGTCCACATGTTGCTGAACATGGTGACCAATCTGACCATTCTTCTGTTTCACATTGTTGATCATTATTATTATTATCATTATAATCAATGATTGTTTGATCACAAATTTTCTCATAAAGACGTTGTCGTGATAAATATAAACGTGCAAATGGTTTCATTTCATTCCCAGTTGGATCATAAAATGGTGATCGTCGATCATTTGGATTATTTGTTAATAAACGTTTAATTGGTTGACGTGGTGATGCCGGTTGATTTGGCGACTTAAATTATAATCAATTACAAACAATATATTAACGTTATATGCTCAATGACATGGAAATGGCAACGCCACGAAGGGGTAGGAATTTTGTAATTAGTGCTGTAGAGCTTGCAGTGTGCGGAGGCTGCAAACATGCTCGATGGGCGAAAGATCGGGAAATCTGGGTGGCCATGGCAAGAGATTGAGACTTTCTGCAAATCGGTCCATAGAACGTTTTGCAATATGAGGACGGGCATTATCCTACTGGAAAAGTGGGTCTTCCAACTGGCCAATAAATGAAAGAATATGGGGTTCTTCCACCTCATCCACATATTGCCTCCTACCCTTGCACAGCGTTGCAATTTCTGTGTCATTGAGAATGAATACTTTGAAAAAGTGCGCGGATAGATGGTAGATTCGGGATCGAATACCAATGGTGGTGAATACACTTTTTCTAGAGTATCTTATCGAAATAATTCGATTAATCAATTACCATATAAGTAATACCATTATCGGTACCAGTATCCCATGGATATAAATTTAAAATTTTCGATTCAATCCATGAGCAATTCTTCAAACACAATTCTAAACTAGAAACACCAACTATCCAATCTGGTGATGGATCAATCATTGATACAATCGACATTAAATGATGACGATTATCAACACGAAATACGGCAAATGTTTTGCCAGTTATATTCGGATAACTGATACCACGTGCTTTAATTATCGTCCGTATATGATTACTCTAACAATAATAATTGATTAATTAATTAATTAATTACACTAAAATTCTAAATTACTTTCGCTTTTAATTCACTTTCAAGCATACGTGTATTACCATTTTCAGCTAATTGTCGTAAACCTTCACTAGCTATATCACCATAACGCCAAAATGTATAATTAACAGTATGTGATGCTCCGATTATATCACTAAAACGAGTTAGTCATCCATCTGGGAAATCTTTTGGGTGTGTATTGCGTGACCATAGACCTTCGAATGTTACCTAAAATATTGGTTATTATTACCGAATTTAAGAGAAAACAATGGGGAATTTCTATTGTTTGCTTATAAAGGACAAATGCTTAATTTTACTGTTATCACTGTCGTTTCATCTTTGTAATAGTCTTTCATTCGTTACGTATTATTATGGGATGAAATCAAGATAATTTAGATTCTACAGTTGGGAATTCGCGCGTTTGGTGACAGATTCAGGTTCGATTCCCGGCGGTAGAATTCTATTTCATCCACCTTTTTATTTGGGTTTTTACCTCATATTTAGCTTCATCACAAGCACAGCAATGTCGCAATATATTCGGTTGTATATCATCTGAATTCTCCAATTCTTTACACAACGTTTTTATCAAATGTCCACTGTTATCATCATTTAAATAGCTAGTATACCATATACCATCACTAGATGATATTGATGCATGGAATGTTATACAATCATTACCAGTAGCTGGTGCTAACCATAAAACCTATAATTGTCCAAAATTTTCATTAATATTCCTGAAAATACAATCAATTATAGACCTGTATTTCAGATTTCATTTGTACATCAGCTTCTATTACAGTTCTTGGACAATTTCCATCGAATTTCGTTAAAGAATCACCATATAATTGTAATGAACCAATTGTATCATCAAATTTATCACCATTTACTGTTAATATGAATCGTGCAAATTTATTCTGTTCATCACCATTAAATGTGCCTCTCAAGAAAACTTGAATCAAACATTATTTTTTTGTTGTATTGTAGAGTTTCATTGCAAATATTTGCAAAAAAAAAGCAGAATATATGGAATTATATAGATGTGTGTGCATTTATAAAACGGATAGAATTTCCGGATGATAGATGATGACAAGACAATAGAAACCCTTCTGAGTTTTCGTATAAATGTTCCTCTACACAGTTTCCGTTCGATGGTACGTGCGTCAAGACTTAATGATGTGGCTGAGTAAATCTCTACACACACACACATACATCGTTTTTTATTTGTTTTGTTTCAAGTGTATAGGTAGAAAATATTAAAACAAAATGAATTATGGTAGTGGTAACAGTCTGGTAGTGGCATTTAACAACAGCTGAAAGGGTTGAGTGAGGTACGAAAGAAAACAATTAGAGTGAAAAATTAATCACTCGTAATACAAAAATGGTGAATGCGCCGGGTTAATTTATGTTTTTCCTTTTTTTTTGTTTGTTAATTTTCTGTTATTATTGATTGTAACAATCGTCTGCAATACGCTAATATTTGCATAATATGCACTTTATCGATTAGATAAACTATTTCTGCAATTATAAATGATAGAGGAATCGTATACTGGAAACGAGAATGTTTGTTTGTTTGTTTGTTTGTTTGAATAGGGGAAGATTTCTATGTGCTCATTTATAATTATTTAATATTTCACCCCTAAGCTATAAATAATTAATGGCGATATATTCGTGAACGAACCGCCCATATGTTAGAGACTTTTCGCACACAAAGGTAGATTAATACCCTACCTTCTATCTGTATTTGTTTAATAATTCTCTAATTGTTGCATAACGTCACACATATTTCTTTAATTAGCGTTAATGTTAACGTTACAGTTGTGGAAATTTGTACAAAATCAAATCTGTAATAATTAAAACAACAAAATGGGGATTACTTTGGAATCAAATTACAAAATCCCCGATTACTTATCAACAAATTCTCATTAAAAACAAATAATGAGACTGTTGATTAATGAAAATCAATTATTTCTGACAAATATTTGCCTTTAGAAGAAACAAAAAAAAAAAAATGTTGTAATTTTTTTACTAGATGTCATCGTAAAACTTCCCCCTTTTGTTTGGTCAAAATCGATGATCCAATTAAATTGCCAACGACAAATCACACAGTTTTTTGTACAAATATCTTGATATCTCTCATTAAAAGAATCCATCCAATTAAGTGAAGGGGTGATTATTTGTAACTAACGGCAAAATGAACACACTATATATAGAGAAATGTAAAAATTCAATTGAGAAACTAAAGGGGGAAAACTTTCAATTTCCAGTTGAGTGAAGTTGTAGATTTCCCACAATTTCTAAGTAGTTGCGGTTGAATTTAATGTTTTTTAAGTAGTTTTCAATTGTTAGGAAAGTTTTTATTTAAAACATCACCCGTTTACCACCCTCTCGCTATTTTTTTGTTTTTTTTATTTTGATAAATTAGTCACAAAGTCTTACTTGTGTATTGTTCACCGGGGATGTAGGTGGTTGGATTTCCTGAAATTTCAATTCTGTAACGGTCTAAATTTTCTTTAACACCATCCAATTTTCGGTTGCATTCACTATTGGCAGTTGTACGATTGAATGGAAATAATAAACAACATAATATCGGAATTTTCCACATTTTCCACTAGAAAATAGAAGAATTTTCGTTTTTTTTTAGAATAATTAGTGATATTCTTCACGCAAAGATTATCTCGATCTGTATGTTTTTCGAATTTTGCAAATAACAATCAAAATCTAGATAATCTTTGGGTATCAAATTACAATATAATTTAAATTAATAAAGTAATGTTATATAAACCGGTAAATTCAACAAATCTACCCTTTAAACTTTGTATTTTGCTAAAGTTTAATCTGCTATTGTATGCATAAAGCTCCGGTTAGTCCGATTATTTATGAATGTTTAGCTTTTGTGTGAAGTTTCACGAGCTTTCCTAACTTTTTGTTTGTATTACTATTTCCTCTAAATTAATACCAAACAGATACATATTTATCCAACTACAATTGTTAGAGATAAAATTTCTAATTTTCTACACAATAAAAATTCAAATTTTAATCAAAAATTTGATAACTGTACGTCCTACCTTATTATAGTTCTAATAGTAGATATCTTCGTATATTTGAGATGGAGAGCGTCGCGACGCTACCTTGTCTACATTCAACGTCTAACTGAATCCGGTTTTATAATACCACCGACTATCTATCTATCTTTAAACGGTTTTTGGAGTTAAATCTACAACGACGCACCGACGGTTTTCAAGTGAATTCAATTTCCTGTGCATTCTGAAATGAGAAATAAGAACTGTACGTTTAGTTACAAAGACTTTAATTCGTTTGCTTTAAGCGTTGTAATAGAAATCTTGATTATTTTTTTTTGTTTTTGTTTTTTGTCCTCGCTATACTATTAGATTTAACTCAAAAATTGAGTTTTATTGGAAATAAAACAACAATAGAAGGATCGATGAAGTCATACAAATGCTTTGGTCGTGTGTAATTATAAGAATTCTATTACATTTCGATTTCCATATAGTTTTTTCTATAATCATAGTAGTTGGAAATTAGGATTTTGTTATTGTTATTAGTAGAAACAAATCTTGACAGAATTGTATTTTTTTTTTAATTTATTTCAATTGTATATTATTCCCAAAATTGAAAAATAGAAACATTATGTAAGTTGTAAATTAACTATTCTCTTATCGTTGAATTTAATTAATTAATTAATTAATTAATTAATCAATTGATTGAATTAACGCATTAGTTAGAATGGTCATTAATTATTCTGTCAATGTTGTGCACCATTTACTACAATTCCCACAATGAGAAGCAGCTAGTTTTCGTCCCAAGTGAGTATTGTGGTTGGTGTTGTCTTCAGACATGCCCCTCGATAGTAATAATGGTAAAGTTTGGTGGAACTGTCATTTGTCATTATCATGATTAAAAGGTCAAAATGTTAAAGTGTAGAACAGGGTGGAGGTTTTATTTAAATGTAAAATGTTATGATGAAATGTCAACTTAGTTCGCCCGGCGCATCCACCATTTTTCATTATTTAATTTATTTTTTCGAAAAATTTTAAAATAAAGGAGAAGGATTTTTTTCTAGAAAAACAATCCAGAACAGTATTGAATTTTATTTAAACTATAAACTGCAGGAGAATGGAATGGTTTTCTTTAAAAAAAAAATCAATCTAGTGTAGTTTTTATCTTGAAAACTGTCTCTTGGTAGTTTCTATGCTCTTGTAAGTGTAATCTGGGATAAATTCAATGCTTCTCATTGCATTATTTTGTTGCCTGAAATCTCTTCAATCTCTCTGCAGTTTTTATTGATTTTTATTTTGGTAGAATTTTAATGATAAAGGGCTTTATGAATTATTCGAAACTGTTTCGTTTGAAATACGTCAATCGTCTGATTATTTCCAAGTCATTGGATATCAACATATCAAAACAGTAAAAAATATGTTTTAAACGATGGCCACACACACATACACAAAAATCAACAAACTTAGGCAACGTTCCAAACAGACTTTCAGGAAAAATAAAATGCCATTATGCATTTTTTTTCTATTTTACATCAGTTTTGTAAAGAAAATATTTGTAGTAAACAAGATGGAAGGTGGACCACCACAAGAAAAACCATCAGAAAAATCAACAGTTGTAGCTACGAAGAATGAAAGACAACGAACAAATTCCGGTATTCCACTGAATGTTAATAAAGCAAAGGTTGGTTCATATGTACGTTCATCACCAGTTAATCCAACTACGAAAGTTTGGAATCGAGCAACATTAGAAATGCAATTTTCGAATAATAAACGACGTCTTCTACAAATGATAAAAGATTTAGATACGAAACAACAACCAATCATGGATTTATATAAAACATTAGTACGTACAAAGAATCAATTGGAAAATTTTGGGAAAACTGTGATAATTGATGATGTGACAATTATTAAAACGAAATTAAATCAACAACAATTAGAAAATCTTGATCAAAATAATTTATCAATTGATGATATTTTGAATATTAATAAAAATTGTTTATTAAAATTTGAAAATTTTACAAATAATGAAAATAACGAAAATCTAAATGGTTTAAAAGAGCAACTAATGAAAAATCAAGAATTATTAACAACATTAACAAATAATGAAAAGGAACAAATCAAAATGAAACAATTACAAGAAGATGTAGAAAAAGAGAAGAAAAAATCGAATTATCTAATGGAAAATTTAAAGAGAACTGATGATGAAAAGCAAAATTACGAAAAAACCATCAAGCAATTACAAAATCAAGTTGCTGTAAATTTCTACCATATCCTGTTGGTGGTTGAAAAGTGATTGATTGTAAATTGTAGAAATCAACCAGTGGCGTAGATCGATTTTGATAACAATAAACCAACTTGATGGTGTTCCAAGTCCAATTGTTGTTGTTATTTCTAGTTTAGAAAGGCCTTCATTTAGTTTTCTAGCGTTTTTTTATTTGTTTTGTAAACTGAATCTGGCCGCCTCCGTCGAATTTCTCAGGTATTGGCTACGCCACTGATATCAACCACTTTTGAACTGCCACTTGTTAACACACAGCACACAAAATTAAAAATATAAATCAATCTTTAGGAACTTGAGAATGAGTTAAAAACACAAAAAACAACAATAATCGATAATAATAAGAAATATCAAAATATCAAATTTAAATTATTCGAATCTGAGAAGAAATCAAAAGATAATGCGTGTAAATTAAAACAAATCGAAGACATGATGAAAGATAGAGAAGAACAATGGTTGAAAGAAAAAGATGAATTGAAAAAGAAGCAAGGTGTTTTACAACAGAAATTTTCAGAAAAACAGAAACAAATCGATAAAAAGTTGTTGGATTTAATCGAAATTTTGTCTTTTTTTTCTTTAATAATTATTCAAACATTTATAGGGAATCGGAATATTCAGGGGAAATTACAAAAATTCAAAACGATTATGGAAATAAATTTAAAGATTTAGAAGAGAAAATTACCGAATTAACAACAAACAATCAACAATTATTACAAGAAAAACAAGATTTAATTAATAAAGTTAGAAATGTACAAACTAACGATGGTTATTTGGCCAGTGATGATAATAAAGGAAAAGAAATTGATTCATTGCGGAATGAATTACAGCAATATATTCAATTAAATAATGAGTTAAAATCATCCAATACGAATCATACGAAATGTATACAAGAATTACGTAATCTCCTTGAATCGGTAATTATTTTCTAGACTTTATCTTTACTAGATGACAAATATTCCGTAAGTTTCTTGTGCTCGCCAATTCGTCAAATGTAAACGTTCCAGTTGAGAAAAACACGTCAGAACTTTACATTGAGCGAGTTTGATAGCCATAGAAGACGTGCGAGCATCAGCTCACTTGCTGAGTACGATGTTAATACGGTGCAATGTCGACATTGTGTGTGTTTCTTTATTGCTCAAATCGCAATTTGAGTACTCCAAATCGTTTCCACCCCCTGTCAAATGTTTGAGTACCCTTTCATGCATTTTTACGCTTCTAATCTGCTCTGGCAGCTTTTTGATGTACTCCGGTCGGAGCAATAAAGAGACATACGCATTGTCTAACAAGTAGCGAGTTGTCTGTTACACTGCGCCAGTTTGGTAGCAGTTAGTAAACTCGCCCAATACAATTGAACCATAAAGTATCAACTCGCGCACTCGCCGCGAGTTTCTCGCCTATGGGAAGAGCATGGCTTTAATCTGTTTGTTAACGTTGATTATTCTCATTTTTTAGGCTCGTAATGAAATTATTTATAAAAACCAAAAAATACATGAAGTTCTGGAAAAAATGTTGTTTAGCGTAGAAGAATTAAGTCACATCAAGAAAAAATTAACTAAAAATGGTGTCAATACTGTCTGAAGGTCGCCAATTTGGAATAAATTCACGTATAAAATGATTTATCATCACAATTAATTATTTTAATAAAAATTTCCAATTCAATTGAATTTATCTTTATTGTCAAGCAAAAATGATTTGTGGTGTTTGTTTTTAGCATTTATTTGATTGAAGACAAACAAAAATGTTAATAAGAGCAACAACAAGGAGAGATGAATTGCATGGGTCTCATTGTCATTAAAATTCGATATTTCGAATTTGTTTTTAATCTCTTTCGATAGGTTTCGCCAATTCCAAAATTCTAGGTGTTGCTTTATATTTCAAAGCATTCGGTGGAATACTCCAAGGATCCTCTTTTAAATCTTCGTCTTTCTTCATCCATTTCGGCTTCGGTTGGGCTATCCTCTCCAATCGTTCTGATACTAAACAAAATTATTTTGTTTTTTATTAGTTTAGCTATAGAAATGAAAAACCTACAAATTATCTTCATATCTTTAATTTTGATTCGTTTCTTTGGCGGCGGTGTTGGTGGTGGTGGAATATATCGACGATGTTCTGGTACTTCAGCTAATCGATCAGTATGTTCTGTTATCTTATATTTTAAAGCATTTGGTGAAACACCCACGAATTTCGGTGGTAATTCCACATATTGATGTGGTTGTGATAATCGTAGAATGCCAGGCATTAATTCATCCAGATCTTTCCATAATTTTGCAATTTTTGCTGGTACGATTTCTGGTTTTGGTTGTGATAATTGATTGAAATATTCCAATGTTTTCTTTTCAATTTCAGCAGCCGTCAATGGTTTAATTTTCGATTTTTTACGTTTCATTTGAGCTTTACGTTTCTTCTTTTTAATTGCAATATCTCTAAGTTTTTTAAAATAATAATAATAGATACTGTTGATTGTATTAGTGATGTGTTTGTTATAATTCTTCAATAGATTCTTATTGTATACTTGTTTTCTATTGAGAATAAGTCGCCTAGAACAATTCAACAAAAAAAAAACATAAAAATCTGGTATGATCTGGTGGGGTTTATTTACTGTAATTTCGGATTAGAAAGTTGATTTGTTCGCCATTCACATTCTGGATCGATTTTACCAATAACTTTCGCTTTTTGCGGTGCAAGTTTCTTCACAATGGATTTAGGCAAAGCTAACTGTTTTATCCGCCAATTCCATTTATATTTTGATTTGAATTTGCCATCATGTTGTGATAAATCTAATGATAATGATGATGATGAATGTGTTTCAATGGTAAAACTGATATTTTCCCAATTCGCCATGTTGTACAGAAATTTACCATAAATTTTCTATCAATTAAATGTTTTATTGTTGTTTCCTAGTAACTTATTTGGGGGGCGGAGAAAAATACGCCAAATTAGAGTCAGAATTTTTATTTGAGATCTACAACTGGCTGGCTTTCATTTATTTTGAACAGGTAACATTTAATTTTACATTTAAATGTCTGGATATTCTAAAATTTACCCTAAAATAGTTGTTTTTTTATTTAAATTCTTTAATTTTAGATAATTAGCGAATTTTGGCAAGAACCGATTAAAAATTAAATTAAATTTACAAAATAAAACAAAAACAAAATAAAGCCCACTTTATACAAAATATATCTTCTCTTTGATAAACATTTAGCCAAGAAACGGTGTGCACAAATAGTTTACTTTTACATTTAATTAATTAATTGTTTACTTAACATTACATATAGTATTTAAGACTAGAATAATATTGAAGCAAATTATATTTATATACAGATATTTTATCAATTAAAATCAATATAAAAAAATATACAAAAATCAACAACAATTTAAATAAATTAATATTTTGCAAACGAAAACTGTGCTCTTCTTATTCTTCTAATATTCAAATTGTAAGCTGAATTATCTTTTTTTTTTGGAAATTGTGTGCTTCAATTCTAATTTACGTAGGACATATAACTTTCAATATATAATCTGTTAATAATGTGGGAACAGTTGGACTATCTTCATTTATCGCTTTTAAAACTACAAAATAATATTGAATTAATTAATTAATTGATTGTTGAATAAAATTAACTTACTTTTAATCAAAATTTGTAATGTTTGATTATCCGGCGGTCCACTATCTATATGATAAGGAATCACTGTTGTTAAATACTGAAAAATAATCAATTAGTTACGAATTTAAATTTCCCTCTTAATTCAATCGATTAATTTCAAATAATGTGAATACAGCTTTAGGTAAATATTGAAATTTCTACTAGCGCCCCATCTTTTAGCAGAAATTTCAAATACATGTCATAGATCTTTTGCTGTAATCTAATGAATTTGAAGCAATATATGTAAGAATTTTGAAATTTGATCCAATTATGGGATTGACTTCTATAATTTTTATATTAATTAGGGTAATTCAATAAATTTAAATCAGTGTTGAGCTGTATTTAGTTAGAAATTAGCGCGCCCTCTATTAGCAACAGTGACAATTTAATGGCGGTATATTTGAAAAACTTACTTTCGGATCAAGACCGTTTGTTGTTTGTTTAATTGTTGTATTCTTCATATTACGTTTCTTTTCAACATGATATTGTCTACGTTTATTTTGTACAGCCAATAATAATGATATAAATGTATTTTTTAATTCTTTCTCATATTCCAATTCATCACGGAATGCCAATTCTGATATTAATGTTTCAGAAAATTCACGTATCAATACTTCTAATTCCAAAAATAATTCATTTAATTGTGATAAACTTAAATCACGTAATTCTACAATAATTAAAAAAATTTAAATTAAAATTGATTTTTATTAAGTTTTTAGAGAAATAATTACTATCTTCATATAATGGTGAACTTAACACTTCTTTAGCTTTTTCTAATGTTTCATTAGTTTCAATTAATGAATCTCTAGAACCTGGTGAACCATCTAATGAACAACTCTCCTCTTGCATCATCATATCATCGATCTCTTGTATAACTTCATCGGCTGTTTTTAATGGTTCAACATCTTGATGTAAACCACCCAATATTAATGCATGCATATCTAAATCACTGGCTACAGCCTCATCTTCTGAACTCAATTCTAAATCATCATCAGGTGTTATTGTCGTTTCCTAAACAAATGTTTCGTTTTAAAATTATAAATGCACTTTATTATGTATGTATGTAGGTAGTGGGGTAGTGGTGGAAATTTTGGCAAAGTTTCAAATGTATTTCTCACGACATCTCTCTACCAAACACAATCAATAATAATAAAATACAAAATTATACAGAAAAATATCAAAGGTTAATGGATATACAGTGCTGGTTTCGCTAATGCCAACATCAGGGGTTTCCCATAAGTTAGAATAAAGGGGCGTCTAAGAATACCACCCACACTAAAGCCGCGTCCACATCTAACGCACGAATGCAAACAAATTCGACGGTCATATGGGAAGAAAAGTATTTTTTAGGGAAACGAAACAAAAACGCCCTGATAGCAAATTGTTCGTATAGAAAAAAGCGTTTCTGAAATTAAAAGAACGGTCAATATCTCTAAGAGTCTATACAAAAACGAGCAAAAAAACCACTACAGTTTTCAAAAATCGTCATTTTCATTGAAAAATCGATAATATTCCAATACGCAGACCATATTATAAAGATTTGTGTGCGAACGAATAGTTTCCTTTGAAGTACCGACAATCGCCGCATTCGTTTTGCCGTACACACTCTGTTCGCATTAGATGTGGACGCAGCTTTAGATCTTTGTCTAAACATCAAACTTTCTTCCATCTTTGTCATGATCATGTTGAAACATCGGCAAGCAAATGTACTAGACAAGGATCGAACGTACTTTTTCACAATGTTGGCATTAGAAAAACCAACACTGTTGTAGTGATGACAATATTTTTAATCAACAACTATTTTACCAAATGTCGCTTTTGTTATTTGTCCACACATCTGGATCATATTACTCATATTTTAAACCACATTTCTTAGTCTTCCTGATTATTTTTGCGATTATTAGGCTTCTGACTCATACATTAAATTTAAAAACTTTCACACACACACACACACGCAGAGAAAGTGGCAGTCTCTTACCTGATTTTCATTTAAATTTAATGCAGGCATATGTAATTTTCTTGCATACGATTTCGACCAATCTATAGGTAGAATA
>JAZBGY010000849.1:20941-35123 GCA_037414755.1 Lydus trimaculatus | reverse complement strand
TTGTTCTTAATAAAAGAATTATTTTGTCAAAAATTATTGTGTCATCGACCTTACCGTTATCAACTTAAACAAAAAAAAAAAAAAGGGAAAATGGCACTAAACAATTCATTAGAAACAAATCAATAAAACTTTAGGTTTTGTAATAACACAAATCGAATGGATTATAATCGTTAACAAAAGGATAATTATTATGTTTGGCTTTTAATGTAGCAGCTATTTACCCTAAAAAAAATCACTATGGGTTTTTCTTTATTTTATTTTAATAAAATGAATCAGAATAATCTTGTGTTTATGAAATGAGCGAAAAATTACTATTCAGACCATGCCACATGATTTCCTGTCCCTGTTTGTTAAAGTCCGCTTCTATTTCAAAGAATTCATCGAAATTGTCCTTGTTTGTTTGTTTGTCAAAAATTCGGAAGAATGTCGTTAGACTATTATTTAGAATTAAATATTTTGCTCATGCTTAAATTAGAACCTTGTCGACTTTATTTCTGTGTTTGTGCTTTTGCAGATAAATGAGAAAAAAATCAAATCAAATTGTTATTTGTCTATACACTCAATCACGACACAATTAATGAACTTTAAATATTACACAAGTTGTTGTTTCTCTATACTCAATAATTTTAAACAATTTATTGTTAAATGTATGTCAAAATATTCTAAAGAGAGCAAATATTTTAGAGAAGAATTTCGTTTTCAATTGTACTTTGTAGGTAGTGTTAGGATTTTAGCGAATTCTTCTTTTTTTTTTTTTAATTTCTTAAGAAAATAATACAAATCCTTGAAAATATTTATAATTGCGTTTTCTTTGATTATGTAATTTAGATAATTTGAAAATTAGAAGAAAAATATTTGATAAAGATTTTTGGAATGTTTATTTTGTTATTATTTCGTCTGGATAAGATATATTTATTGCAAAATATATATTTTTGTATTATACCAAAATTATACGTACGTATACATACAGACTTGGCGTTTTTACTGGAAACATATAGGAAAGAGAACCACAGCACCACTAGAAAATAGATGGCCAGAATGTCTAGAAATTCCAGCTATTGATACCACCCACCCTTGGGCCTTTCATAAAACATCACACCTTCTTCCATTCATAAAAGTCTTATAATTTTTTTCTTTGAAAGACACAAATTTGTAATCTTTCTCATGATTATGGGGAATATTCGTGAAACATCAATTGGCAAATGTGTCAGATAAAGATCGAACTAAAAAATTATTCTGTTATTACATTATTATTATAGAGATCACTAGCCTAACAAGGTAGTTACTTAATTAAAACAATAAGAACGTCTAGTATTACCTTTACTATTAGAGGAGCTAAATTTGGTTAATTACATCTCTGGAGAGGTTCAATTTACAAGTAATAAGTAATAAGGTACGATTACATTATCAAGTTGTGCTTGTCTCCAGTTGGCTTGTACCAAGTAAAACTTGATAAACACACCTACAAACTAAATTGCATAACTTGTCAAGTTTTTGGACAATATTCACTACCAAAGTTAAATGAATTCTTGGATAACTTATCAATCAATGACTTGATAATTTGCTTGATTGTTTTCACAGAGTGCGAGAAGAATTTTTGAACGAAGAACTTGTGCAATAACTCATGGTACGTGTACTACTTGTTAAAATTCTTGCCCAATGAAACAAATTCTTCCTCAAGAAATTCAGAAACTGTTCACATACACGACGAGTTCTAGTTCAATGTCTTGGTTGAAGAAATTGCTTCTAGATTCTGTCCTTCTCGCATTCACGATCAGTGAAAACAATGAGGAACTTGACAAGTTATTGACAATTTATTCAAAAATTTAAATAACTTGAGAAGTCAATATTGTGCATAAACTTGAAAAGTTATCTAATTTGTTACAAGTCGCTTGTAAGTGTGTTTACATTATTAAGTTTTACTTGAATTTGAACAAGCAAAACTTGATAGTGTAATCGTACTGTTACAAGTAAGGCCAAAAATGTGGCGAAGTCATTATTTCAAATACGTCATGTATGTAAGCAGCTTTAAAGCAACAAATTTTGATAATTAAGTATCGCTTTTTACCATCGTGACAGTTTAGTCTTAAATATTATATATTAACGAAAAATTCAAATGATACTAGAAGATATAATTATTAAACATGTCTTCTAACAAATTATTGTTCAAATTACATATAATTTGGAAAAATCAGAAATAACAATTTTAAATCAACAATGAATAACTACATATTTAAACAGTAAAAGGTCAACATTATTCCTATTTCCTATCAAAATATTATTTTCAAATTAGAGAATAAATAAATAAACAAATAAATAAATTATCATTTTATTTATATGTATACATATAGAACATCGTCTAGGTATTTATAAAATATTTGCACGAATTTCGGCTATAACGAATCTAGATTACGTTAAATCAGGGGCTTGTATATATATAACTGTTTACATATACAAGTTATTCATTTATTTGTATATAAAACCATCATGAATATACGTAGATTACACACCTAAAGACGCTTGTTGAATTAAATAACATTATTTCAGGTCTTGGTGTTTAACACAGAAGACATTAATTAGATAAATAATCTTACCAGTGGCGTAACGTTAAACAAAACGCCCGGCTTGTACCTAGAGATAATTGCCTTTGTACATTTTGCGCGCTATTCAATTATTTTTTTAATTTAACAAGAAAAACTACTTTATGACAATATATAACTATCTATCAACAAATAAATCATTATCTCTATTACGTTATTTAAATTAGAAAATTAGTAATTTAATTATCAAAATTTCCTACAATTTGTTGATGACATGTTGTATTATTGAAATAATTGCGCAATATTGAGAATCCTTCCTTTATGTTACATATAGGTCTATATTGATTTTTTGTTGTTTTTATTGTGGAAAAAAACGAAATTACATATAATAATCAAACATAATATTGTTAAATAAATTAATAAAATACAAACGTAAAACATCTATCTAATAAACATATTTACTATTAATTATTTAAATTTTTATTATATTTATTTTCGTATATGGTTGTCCTTCTATATTTACCTCGAATTTGATGATGTTGATGATAAATTCTGGACAATATATCTATTTATCTGTGTATGTGTGTATAATGGTAGACGTGACTGTTTGCAGCTTTTGTATGTTTATTGTAAAACTCTAATATGATTTACATTTGCATCATATTAGGATGATATCCGGTTATGTATGATTATATAGAATTCATTGATAACAATGATAATAATAATTAAAAAATTTTTAAAAAAAAACAATCAAGGACAAAGAGGACAAGTGCATGGAATGCTATCTTTCTATTGTACCTTATTATCTAATTGATATCTAATGGATTTTATTTATCATCTATCTAATAAAGGGGTACTGCTTAAATGGGACATTCTATATATACATACATATTATATATTTGATACAATTTCGCAATTTTTATAAAAAATAAAACTTTATTGTTCCATTCTTTCTATTCAATGTCAAGTACACTTAATACATACATATACCTATACGATATTTTGCAAAGAATAATTGAAGATTATTTGAAATTGGTGGTTTTAAGTTTCATAATATTTAAGTAAGTACACGATTAGCTAATTTTTTAAACTGATGTAATATAGAAATTAGAGATATTAATTTTTTTTCGAAAAATTATTATAATAAGTCAAATTCGGCTTGACTTTCTTGATAAGAAATAATAAACATACAATATTCTAATCATATGTTTCGTTTTTTTCTAAAAAAAAAAAGCCTATACGTCTGTAATAATTAGGATTCTAAACAATGTGATAATGATTTGTCACATTACAGTGAAAGGGGAAGCTCTCGTTAATCGTATTTTTTATTATTTTTGACTTGTTGTTGGTGTAGAGATACCAACATTTCATAACTTTCCTGTTGTGGCTGTAGTTTTTAAAGTTTTTTTTTTTTTTTAATTATTATTTATGAAAGTAACACAAGTTAAAAGACCTTTCTTTCACGATAATCGTCAATAAAGAGGAACCTTTGACATATTTATATTGGATTTATTTACGTTCATATGTATATGTGTGTGTGTATGTGTATACGACCAACTCTAGGAACATTATGATTGAATTCAAAGGTTAAATGGATTGCTTAAATGTCTCTTATCATTTTATACAAGAATTTTGCAATAGCACGCGAGCTTATCAAAAAAAGGGGACTCGAATACGAAAAAAAAAATAAAATATTAATAGATAATGTGCTCACAATTTTAATTGTTTATAGATAGACACATTTTTTTGTTTGTTGTTATTATTATAACAATTTTGCGGAAAATATATGTACCAAGTATTTAGCAATAATAGCGCCGGTCTATTATTATAATTATTGTTATCATTATCATTTCGAAAAAAAAAAAAAACGTATCACCAATTTTTTCAACTCAGGTGTGAATAAATTGTTGCTAAGTGAAGTATTTGACAATTAAAATAAGTCTTCTGTTGTACAAAATAAATGAATGTTTTTTATTATTTGTTAATAATTTTATTTTAAATAAATTAAATCTTTGTTATATGATTCGTAATAATATATATATTTCTAAGCGGTTTTGTCTCTCGTTATGCAACATTTAGCAAATTTTTATATTGCAATCTCTATAGTAATGGATAAACTTAACAAATTCCTTTTTAGATTGTAATTAATATTAAATTGCATGATAAAACCATATATTACCAAATCGATATTTCTTTAGTGGGAATATTTCGCAAAATTGACTTTTATCAAGATTTCAGTTTTATAGTTAAAGAGGGGAAAAAAAAACAAAACAAAAAATATGAAATATTTCAGCATTTTTTTGTAGAAAAATTGTATCAAAACAGGTGATGAGATAAATGATAATAATTATATCGATATTACATTATAGCAATATTACTTAATTTTTACGTAGGTAGGTATTAAAGAGATCTTGATAAAAAAGTTCGAAAAACAATTTCCGCAAGATGTTTACTTTATAATGAATCGAATTTGACTTGACCGGTTTAAAATCCAAATCGGCATCTATTTGGTCAAGTTACATTGTAAACAATTTGGATTCTTTTTATCAGTACTGACTGAAATATAAATATTTGATAATTTTTCCTTGTAATCTTTCATAATGTTGGTGGTCATAATAACAATAATTTTTCTTCCAAATCGAATTTCTTTATGTTATCAATCAAACTATATGTTATCCATCATTTAAAAGGAGAATGTTTGAATATTACAAAAGTGATTTCCTTTTAAAATAAAATACGAAAAGAGAAAAAAAAAACGTTGATCTGTTGGAGTTTGTTTATTGCAACATCATTGCCCTTCCACACAAAAATTGTATATATAGATAAGAAATTATTACAACAAATGAAACACACACACACAAATGATTTTTCTCAAATAAAACTATTAAGAAACAGGACATTATAGGTCATACTAATGTTTTCCAATTTGGAATTTGTTCTTCTTATCAATCGATGATGAGACACATACAGTATTGGACTGGCAAACTTTTGGCCCACCAGACAAATTATGTTTTAGCTCCACTTATCAGGACATATATTGAAGAAATTTCGATTTCAAGATAAACTATATAATTTTGTTGACCCAACCATTTGCCGGATTTGTTGACCTACCGAACATTTGCCCGATGGCCCAGTCCGACACTGGACATATATACATACATAGAGAGGAGGTCACCAATTAATTGAGTGCACTAAGACATAATCTTTATTTATTATTTTGGTTTTGTTAATGTGCAAGAAGTAATGAGTATTGTCTTATATTGCGAAACGTTTTGTGATTTATCAATAAAAACGTTTTTTTTTTTAGATAGTGTTCCACATTTTTCCATTGTTTAAAACTAACAAGATCGATTGCATAGTATTTCCAAATATTGTTTTTGTTGTTGTTGTATCATTGATTTTTATTTTAAGAATGTACGATGTGTCATAAGATTGTAGTTGGCAGGTAATCTAGAATCTACCTAGATGGTAGACTCATTTCCTGTTGGATAAAATAAATATCCCTAAAGTGAGATCGTAAAAATTCAAAAGCTTTATTACTAAAATTTTCGTTCTTTAATTATGTTTTTATCAATAATCATTTATTTAAAATTGTTTGGTCTTCTTAAGAATAATTTATCGATAATTCAGTTTTATAAACAATAATGTTATTATTATTATTATTATTATTATTATGACTTAATTAGTTTTAATGTTTTGTTGTTTATGTTTGCGTTGCTTTTAATTTTTCTAGTAATTGGAAATTCCATTCATTATTCGTTATTTTAATAAAATTGGGCAATTATCCATTATCAAATTTCTACGAAAATATTACTGATAAGAACACCACAACCACAACCATGTGGTTTTGATATTAAAAATTTCTAAAAACGATGTATCCCGTAAAACCTATTATATGTATAAAGAAACCCTTATACCAGGTGGAGAATTTCTACAAAAGAATTTTCATCAAAAAAAAAAAATTAAAAATTGAAAGACATCTGCCCTATAGTTGTTATAGGGATGTTTTTTTTTTCGCTTCTTATTGTCAGTCATATGTATGTGGAAGTGGAGTGGGTGGCAAGCTGCACCACGCACACCACACATACCACCTTATCTCAGGTAGGATTCATGCTTTCGAAATAGTGGAGATAACAACGAAAGCTCCCGGAATACGGCGCGCAGACTCACATTATTTTAACACAAACACACACACACACACACATACATAGACACGCATTATACTCCCTCCACCGTAAAATATTACGGAGCCTTTCCGAAGAATGGATTTCAGATTTTCAGGCAGTAGCGCGATGACTTGTGTTGCGTGCGTACATGTTTTGACAGTGTTATAGTTTTTTTTTCAAATCTATTGTTATATTATTGTTTTTTTTTAATTAATTTTGGTTTATTATCCAATTAGAATTTTAATTTTTAAATAAATCCTACTCTCGTCAGTTAAATATTGTTTGATTTTATTTTTTTTACATAAATAAAAGGTTGGTATTTATTTATTTATTTTTTAATTGGTGGTAAAATTAAAAGTCTAATTAGTCGATTTGCCATCAATGTCATCCTTATGTGACCTTTATTGTTCAATTGAAAGGCATTCCTAAACATATTTCCATCGTGTATGTTCAATTTCAATAGTAATTTCATTTCTTGATTGTATTTTCACGCCTTGATCATTGATTTTTTATTTTTTGCAAGATTCTTTGTTCAGACTCTCGGCTAATAAACCCAAAGGTTGGTCGGTTTGACAACAAGAGATGATCGAATCTTTTTGTAAACTATTCCAGTAATTAAAAATATTAATTGTGTGTTTTTATTTTGTTTCAGAACGTGTGTCACGTGCGGACTGTTCTTCTTATTATTAGGAGGATATAACAAATTGACATTCAATCAATTTTATTTATTACTAGTGTTGATTAAGGCAGTGTTATTTTATTGTTGATTCTTTCTATAGAAATTGTGTTAAATCAAGTGATCTTTTTATTGTGATTTTACTGAAAAATATAACGAAAATGCAAAACGTGCAAGACATGTTAACAACGACTAGTGTCCGTTTGAACGGTGTAGACAAATCAGTTGAAATGCCAACAACAACAACAACAGCATCGGCATCATCACCTTCGACTGATGTGAAAAAATTCCGAATTTCACAGCCACGCGAAAATGAATATCGGAAAACATTATTGACCAATAATGATAAAGCTGGGGACCAAACGACTACAATAAGTCCCAATCAAAATGATAAACATTTTCAAACGTCTGTGGTAGCTGATAAATATTTACTATTAGAACAAGCAGAAGGTAGTTCTTTGTATCGTTGTTTAAACATCAATACACAAGAGGAATTGGTTTGTAAGGTAATTTTGCAAAAATTCACCCATAATCTTACACCATAAAAGAGGGATATTCAATATTTTAACAACACCCCTTTCCCCTATTTGTTAATGTAGTGTGTCCGGTTACTATAACGAGTCACTCGCGCAGAAAAATACAATTCAAGGACTTAAAATACCACAACCAAAATTTCATTATCTTGAAATCCATTGATGATGTTGTGCAATATTGTTGTCGACAAGGTCGATAATTAAATTTTAAAACATTTATTAATATATTAGTATTCCTTGTTTATAACAAAGGAATTTTCCCAAAATAAAAAAAAAACACTAAATATGAAAAATCGTCATTCAAATGACGTCAATTCATTTTTAAAACAAAGTCCGACGACAATTTCATCATCACCATTATCGTTCAATTTTTTTTTTGTTTTTTTTGACTGTGAGTCAGTGTGTATTTTTTGACATTTCGTATATCTGATTGAATGCCTTCCTCTTCTTCTTCTTCTTCAAAAAGAAGACGAAAAAACACTAAAATGAACCTTGAAAAGATAAAAATTCTCATGGTCAACCCCTACTGAATAGAAGAACAACATCCTATTAATAGTCTACTAGCAAAATTAATTCACTTTTGATCGAAACTCGTTTGGTCAGAAAATAGGTGTATAGATGTTGCTTATGTGTTGATTCAAACTGGTACATGTAATGCTGGTCATTTTTTTCTATCTTCTTTATTATTATTATTATTATAAATCTTGTGAGAAAACTATTTATATAAATCTTACATGAGGGGGTTGTTCGAGATTCATCTCCTTTTATTTAAATTGAAATAGAAAGAAAAAATGTATTTTTATCAAACCAGATGTTGATTAATTGGTTGATGTGTGGGAAATAAGGGAAAAATTTCTACCCTATTTTTATATATTTAAATCTAGTTGTATGAAAGGGTTGAAAGCTTTTATTGGATAAAATTTTGGAAATTTACATAGTGAAATAGGATAAAACTATGAATTTAAACATTAGAAAGATTTTGAAAGTTTCTCTATGTATAGGTATACACCTATATGATTCCAGGTAAACCACCCCTAGTTCGTCTTATAATAATGGGGGCTGTTGTTGACGCACCTGGTATAGTTGACCTTGACATTAAATCCCATATATTGAATTTGCACACACACAAGGGTTTTAAATATATATTTTTTTTAAATGATTTCAAAGAAACAATAATAACAACAGATTGATAATAATAATAATAATTTCGATTAGAAAAAACATTTGAAAAAGTACACGTGTTTCTAACAAGCACTTAGTAAGCTTTCAAATGTTGAAATTTTTCTGAAGGTCGACCAACTCGCCTTTTTATTAAAATACTTATACATATTTTTTTAATACTTCAAATTGTTCGTTTATAACGTAAAAAATTTAATATGGAATCTATAAACACACACACACACACACATACAGAGAAAGAACGCGGATGTTTACCTAAAAAAAATAATAATAATTTTAATAACAATCAGGTAAAAACTGAAGTGCTCGGTGCGTAATTGTGAAATTGCACTTCCGTAATTAGATATGCCTGGATGGTATAATTCTGACATCGCACTTGTTTCATATAATTTATTACCATTCAAAGATTAAAGTTTATTTATTTATTTTTTTGTTTTGTTGTCGATATCGTAATTTATTAACAAACAAAAAAAAAAAAGTCGACATGATCGTAATCGTTATAATCGTGAAATCTTTTGCGAATTTTATCAATTTTTATTTTGTTATTAATAATCAATCATTTTGAAACAATTGTTTCTATTCAAATTGTTTTTAAGAAAAATATTTAAAGAGTCACATGTTGTGTTGTTTTATGAATCATCAATTAAATAAATATCAGTACAAAAGTCAGACAATAAAGGGCAGTTTTATTGCTTAAACTTTATTATTATTATTATTATTCGACATGTCGTAACATTTTTATCACAGAAACAAATTGTTAATGAAAAAATGCATATTTCATTATTTAAAAGTTTATCAATATTTTCTTTAATAATATTCGACACCGACATTAATAATTCAAAATGAATTATTTAGCACAAAACGGCTTTTTAAGTTTTGATAATGTTTAGAAAACAAAAAAAAATCAGATAATTCCTGATTGAATTAACATTAAAAATTAAATACGAATCCATTGTTGTGCATTTTGTTCCTATTGAAAAATCAACTATAGAGGGGGGTTGAATGATTTATGATATCTTGAATGAAATTGACAGATCGATTATTGATTTTGTGAGAAAATCTGCAAGGATCTTGATTGAGATTATTTTTCTTCTCTTATTTTCTTTATAATATACCTACCTACCTGTAAAAGGGCCCTGACATAGAAACGTTATTAAATATGCACATTAATAATGGCAAATCGGTTTGTTTTTTTTATATATATATATAAAGTCAATTACTCAATAGAAATGTGATGTAAGAAGTTACAAGGTAATATGTGTTCATGTACCATACATACATGTATATGCCTACAACAAAAACTGAACAAATGGCTAATTAAAATTGTTTTAAAATTATCCAATAACCTCTCATATTAAATCACACAATAATTACCTATAAATGGTAATAACAAATATATAAATACTTCAAGATTATTAGATTAATGATAAAAAGGATCTTTGTATAATAGTTATAGGATTTTTGTGTGTGGAAAACACCATTTCGATTCTCTGTTCTTATAGGCTGGACGTGAGAGAGACAACAACAAAAAAAATATATTAAAAGTGGTCGAAGGCCAAAACAAAATTGCATAAATTTTATGTTGACGTCTTAAAAGGTCTTTGTATTATTGTGTCCCATCCAGCAACCACGAAAGAGAGAGAGAGAGATCAAGAATCTTGGTGAATTCTTTCTTTGTGCCATGATGATTTTTTTTTTGGGTTGATTCTCTGTTCGATATTGTTGTGTATCTCCATCAATTTCCAATCCAGTTTCTTTAGTACCCTAACAAGGTTACCCAGTTGAAATTACCAAACACATTTGTAAATAGTTAACGATTGCGCTGATGAATTACGATAAATATGTGCAATATTCTTGTTGTAACTAAACATAAATATTATGAGAATAACGGAATGGTTTTGGCAATGCATGAAGGTATACAAGATAAGATTTGTAAATATTTGAGACAACTAAAAATTTCAATATAAATACTATCGTATGCGACTCTTCAATACTTGTATTGGCATTGATAATTGGAATTCACACTTGCAATACAAGTGCATCAAAAATTTAATATGCAAAAAACGTCAAGGATCGATGAAATTCTAAAGATTGTTTAGATATCCATCTACATATGTGTGTATCGTTTGTTTTTTTCATTCAGTTATCTATATACGGTGAATCAAATTTGACTTGACTCTAGGACTGATTTACACGCGTCTAGTCGCTACTTTGGCAGATTATAAATGGGAGACGATAACTCGAGTAGAAAACTAAGTCAGTTAGACTTCAAGACAGCAAAAGGCTAATTCTGTTGCTTAACTTTTTCGACATTTGTTGTCTTACACTCAATTTGTCCATGTCACTATATGCTTGGTTTGTTTGTTTGTATGTTCTTTTAAATAAATCCCATTGACATGGTGGGTGATTTATTAGAAAATTTTATCGTCTGGACAAAAATCATAAATGAAGTGTCAAAAATTCGAGACCATATAAATTGGATATGGTTTATCTAAAAATTCTACTACCCTTTTTGGAAATTTTATTACTATATATATATATAGATATCATTATTTATTTATTTTACATGGAAGTGACCTTATGTGTTAATTTTTTTGTTTCCAGATCGTATCGAAGGATAGTCATTCGTTGGTTTCGGCACATTATCGTTTGGATTCACATCCGCGTGTATCCTCGTTGCACGAGGTCGTCGTTGGTAATCGTTACCTATATTTAGTTTATCCGAAGGCCCATGGTGATTTGCATTCATATGTAAGATCAAGGAAACGTTTACGTGAATCAGAAGCTAAAAGATTATTTAAACAAATTGCTGAAACTGTACAAGTCTGTCATCAGAATGGTATTGTTTTGAGGGATTTAAAATTAAGAAAATTCGTATTTGCAGACCCACAAAGGTAAGTTTTTTTTTCTCATCTTTTAAATCATAAAAAACTTTTAATATTAGATAATGTTGCAAATATTTGAAGAAGAATTTTGGGCCGGAAATGCAAATTACATCAGTATTTTCAAGATTTTGATCAATAATCGCTTGTAAATACAATTATCCAACATCCTGTTCAGTTGTAATATGGGAAAACGGTAATCAAAGATTAGGAAATTTTTTTTTTGTTGTTGAATAATTCCCACAATATGTATGTGAAAGACTGTCTCAATCTCAAGTCAAGTCAATCGTATATTTTATATTCAGTGAAATAGCTGCTTGTAACATGATAATTGAAATACTGTTTCCATCTATGTGTTTAGCAATTTGTAATGAATCGTTTGAAAGGCACACTTTACACGTGTCGTTTTTCTTGTTGCTGTTGCAGTTGTTGTTTCTCGTTATATTAAGAAATAAGATAGAGACCGAGAACTTTGAAGGATTGGGCAACCATTCAGTTGAACTACGGTTTATACGATTACTTCATCATAGAGAGAAACGTTTGAATGTCTGTTAATCTATTAATACGTTGTTGCATTCTCTACAGTTTGGTAAGCTTTGAAGGCGGTATTTTGAAGCGATTGTGGCACTATTAGTAGTGTAACATTACAACATATGCAATATAGTGACGTCAATATTGATCCTTTTTATTTGTTTATTATTTCTCTGTAATAAGAGAAAAAATCGTTTGAAATATGCAGCTGTTTAGATGTAGAACGGATGTATATCTATTATTGGTTGGGTTTCTTCTTATTATTATCTAACAACAACTCCACCTTCACTATGTTCTTCAATATTCCGGAAATACACACAATTTTTCTACCTGAAAGCTGTATTTTTTTTTCAGGTTGCTGCATCATCTAGAGGAAATGTATTGCTGCGAAATATTCTTCTATGTATAATAGTATCGATCGGATTTATATTTTAACATTTCATACAATCACGTTTTCTAACAGCTAGGTCAAAGAAATTTTCTATGTCAACCGGAAACGTCTCGATTGACGTCAAAGCATATAGGGGTTTAATTGTGAGAAACTGTGTCTTAAAATATATCCCATGTCTTCCACTATATACGAACGATTCTTTAAAATTCATGATAAGTGGGGAATGACAAATGATTCGCTAAAATTGGCAAAAGTTTTTTTACCAAAAATAGAGAAAGATAATGAATTTGTTGTGAACGTCTCTGTTGAACTTATGGAAGATTATTTCGTTGTAAACAAAGCGGAAATAACTTTATAAGGACTTGAATACCATAAATGCATGCTATCCGGTTAAAGTTACAAAAAAAAAACAAGTAATCAGTGTCATATAACTGACAAGGTCATTCAATATAATTCTTCCGGTGTTTACGTTTCCATCATTTCCTAGACTAGAAAAATGGAGAATAACCGCTTGGGTTTTTTGTTGTTGTTGTCGTTGTGGACAGATAAATCCGCTATACTTACCACAATTATTGCATCTTGTTGTATAAATATTCAAGATAATTTTGTTTTTATTATTATAATCATAGACAATAAAAATTCCAAATTACAATTGACCTACGACACGATACAACAGTCCATTTTGAAACCTTTTGTTAATGATTATTATGATGCGTGTAGTAATAGCACATCTTTCAGGGTTATCAAATATCTGTTGTTGTTTTTTTTTGTAATATCATTGTGAAGAAGTCACGATATGAAAGCGTGTTGAATTTTTAGTCAAAAAAAAAGAAACATTATCATATTCACAGAGGTTAATGTTTCATATCCTGTTCCTAGTAATGTGTAGTCTGTATATATTAATAATAATAATTTCGTAAAATCGTTAAAATTTGTTGTTGTAGTAATACAGTGTGGAAGATAAATATAACAGAAAATTGCACAATTTCTATCTATATACATAAATGAGGTTGTTGATGTATTAACTGAGATTTTGGCCCAATACAAACATAGTTTTGCAAATCATCATCAACAACGGTGGTGTTAGTTTTTTAATGCAAAATAAATATTGTTATCAGGGGATAATAATGTGATGATAAAATTTCGTATGTTTTCACAATTTAACAAATATTATGAAATCATATTAGACAATTAGATTCTATTATTATTATTATCATCAGGATTTTGAGGATCTTACAAATTTTTACTATATTTATCAATCGATTTTTTGCAATTGAAAATCGT
>JAZBGY010000849.1:2434-18219 GCA_037414755.1 Lydus trimaculatus | reverse complement strand
AAAAAAAAAAAAAAAACAATTTCCAACAACTAAATACACAAAAACAAACGGAATTGCGGTATTTATTGTTGTCTTTATCTGACATTATAAACGTTTTGTTCGCTATAATATAAAATTGTTTCCGACAACGATGGATGGATGGATGGATGTTGGACGTGCGGTAACTTTCAGTGTAAAACCTTGCCTGGTCCTTAACCTAGTTGCATGTGAACCAACTTGCATTTTGTATTCTTGGCCTTCTTTCCTACTAAATTAAAAACGAAAAACAAAAAAAAAAGTATTAAGGTTATTTGTGAGTGACATGTATTCTTTTTTACAAATTATTATCTTTCTCAAATTTAAACTACCCGGATTTATGTCAAAGTTGGTATTTGAATATTGGCCGTGTCACAAAATCAAAAATAGAAACAAAATTAATATCATATGAAGAAAACTATAAGATCAAGGTTTGTTTTTTTTTCTAAATTAAAAAAAAAAGATAATATATCGTTCTTTTTTTTTAGAAAAAAAAATTAATTTTCTATCAATAAATATTTATGTTTGGTCATAGCAACAAATAATGAATTGTGGAGGAAAAAAAGGTTAAAGACCTTGCGCCATAAAAATGACGAATTAAAATTTCGACAATATTGTTATATTGCAATTGCCTCCTACATAAATCGACCAACATTAAAAATAGATGCATTCATAATAAATAATAATAATAATAATAGTGATAATAAAACAATGTTATCAAAAGCACGCGTCCACTCACGTTTCAGTAATAATAAAATTTAATTTGACCGATATTTCGTAACGACCAAAAAAAATCCTGTTACTTTATTTGTCGTGCATTGCACTCTCTTTTTAAATCGACTATTGCACCTGTATGTATACGTATGTATACGTATGTATACATTTTGCAAGGGAGAGGAAAAGCAAAAATTAAAAAAAAAATTGTTCACTTGCATACAAACATTATTTATTTACAAGTAAATACAACGTAACTGTGCCGTTCGTTGCTCAACAACACATTTATTAAAGTTTAGTAATATCGCATTAAGTTCCTCAGTTTCGAATTGGGTGTTGCTTATCTTAAGTAACCCAACTGTATATACCTACTTCGCAATTTGTACCGTAATTGTATGATATTGCAATGAATTAATATTAGAGAAATTGCTTATCTTAATAACGATGTAATCCATTACGTAGCTGGTTGTTGCACTATTTCATTAAACATTAATTTGTCACCGTAATCATAAATAAATAAATAAATAATAGTAATTTCGTTGATTTCTATTAGAAAATTACTAATTGACAATTAACAAATTTTCAAATACATTTTGAAATCATACAAGCATCATTATCATCATCGAAAAAGAGAGTTACATTTTCTATGTGTACATACGTATAAACAACAAAGGATGGTGAAACTCTTCTTGCAAAAGATGATATTTCAGAAAATCTATCTAACTGTTATGTTATTGTTATATTACGGTCGTCAGTGTTGTGATTTGTATCCGTTATAGTGATGCTTTCATAATGACTCATAGAGAGAGCCCTTCCGTTTTGTTGTTGTTATTATGAGTCTGTCATCTTCTCTAACTTTGCCAATAAGTTAATGTTAGACTGGGCGCCAGGTAATGACCTGCGTTAAGTCTGCATAACTTCTAGTCTGGTATTGAGTGTCCGGATGTTATCCAAAAGAGAAGACGAC
Source organism: Lydus trimaculatus (assembly GCA_037414755.1). Taxonomy (NCBI): domain Eukaryota; kingdom Metazoa; phylum Arthropoda; class Insecta; order Coleoptera; family Meloidae; genus Lydus; species Lydus trimaculatus. Next base: position 16,523 of record JAZBGY010000849.1, on the reverse strand, counting down.
TCGTCTCCATCACAGATTTGATTATCTTTAAAAGATTTTCAACAGTACAACAATACAGTTTTACAAAAATTATAAATACATCTCTTGGTTAAAAAAAAAAACACTCCCACATATTGCTTCTGTTGCTGTATTGTTGTTATTATTGTTGTTATAGACAGATAAATAGAACTATCATTGTACCTTCAGTTAATTTCCGCATTTCTCTCAATGTTTTATTACATTACTTATTTTTGAGATTTTGCGATAGAGATGAAATTGCGCACGCATCATCATCGATGTCAATGATCTTAATAAGATAATTTGAAAAATTTAGAAATTCCAAGGATTTTCTTTTCTTTCATTGATGTTTCGCAAAATAACCAAATATATACCTACTTACTTGTTGTTGTTTGTTTTAATTAGACAATTTTGACCAGTATTTCTTTGTCTTTTGCCAATATGTTGCCCAACCCTTTTGGCTGTTGTAATGTGCACACGATGCAATCGAGCGATCAAAATAAAACATTCTTTCTATGTAGCAATGCGGGAAAATACCAATTGGTGGCGACATATTTTGAAAGTTAATTTCTTCTTCTGTCAATCAATTGTTTGGCAAAATCTTTCTTTTTTAAGAAATAAGACTTCTTCTTCTGTGTTTGTAAATAAATAGAATACGCGGATGTATAAATTCTTCTAGGTTATGACCTGATCAGAAGTTTTAAAATATATACTATGTTTGTATGGTTGTAAATATTTACTGTTTTGGTTCGTCTAACAGTAAAACCGGAGTTGAATTTTATTGAATGGACTACATTTGCTACATACAAGTTGAAGAAAGTTTGCCGACGATGATGACGGTGGCGGCCGCGATGATGATGGCGCAACGCAAAAAAGAAATGTGTGAAATGTTATATGGACTGAAAGTCGTCGTCGTCGTCGTCGTGGGTTCGTTGACACAAACCCGTATCTATACATACTACATGTATTGTAATAGTGTGTTATATTTGTAACACATATTCCAACTATTTTGCCACACAAATAATAGTATCTCTTTCAACAAACTAATAATGCACTACTAGAAACAGAGACAATTTAACACAATTCTGTGATTGAGTAGTGTTCCATTTGTTCCCGTTAATAAATCATTTATCTAAATGAATCTTGTTAACCTTATGCGAACAAAAAGACAATCATTTTTCTAAAGTAGTCCAGTAATATATTTAAAAGTTTTAATCAAAGAAAAAAAAATGATGGTATGGGCTTTCTAGGAAGTAACAACTAACGTATCATCCGTCTTCATCCGTAACGTTGGTCAATAATTTTCTATATCACGATTCTCTTCCTATTATCGCTATGATTTCTCAATTTCTTAATATTAATTTGTTCCGAAATTCCAACAGGCCGACGACCTCCTGTAGTCTCTTTATTTATGAAGATTGTTGAAAATATTGTGCAAATTTTTCTGAAGAACAATAGCGGAAGTTATTAGCATGGAGAATCCACTAAGCTTTTATACAACATTTTAATGTTAGTGATTCTTCATGGTAGAGTTGGTCATCTTTTTGTCGTTTAATAAACTGTGTAGCTAATGTAAACTTAAATCAATTCTATTTTCTGTCATTAGTCATTTTGTTTTGTGTTGTTTTTTTTATTTGAATTTTTAATTAGCTCACGTACTTACAAAGCCTTAATTGAGTGTACGGGAAGAAGATCAATTATCATACTTGTATATTAACGATATTATTCCAGTTTCTCTCTATAGACAACAAAACATGTTGGGATGTATCACTTGTGCATTACAAAAAGAAATAAGAAGTAGGTGGGAATCATTTACATTTAGTTTTGATTTAATATTGGATTAGTCACGACTGTACTTCATTTCTATTTAATTCAACATTGAATATATTTGTATCTTCAAAAACCATCTTTTGTTTTAAAACATTCTGTTAATTGTTGTACAAGCCAAGATGATGATGATGATGATAATGGTGATCATGTTAATGATACAGGTATTCTCCAAAACTGTTCATTCCATTTTGTTGTTAGACCGGTTTTCTGCACATATAGACATATCCTAATCTTTAAGCGCTTTGCTACTTTCTGATGCACACAATCGTATTGAATCTACCTACGTCATGAAGAAAACCAGACATGGAACAAAAATCATAACAACGATGATGGCGTGATTCGCAAAAGTTGTAATATAACAACAACAACAGAAGCGTTGTGGTTGGTTGGTTAAAGTAGTAGCAATAAAGAGAGCAGGCACATTTAGTTCCTTCTGTCTTTATAAAATATAAATTCGTACCATGACCCACAGGTGCAAAAAACAAACTAGTCTTGCAACAAAATCTCGTACTGTCACGAAAAAAGTAGCTCATTGTTCTTTTAGTTTTAGTGCAACAGAGAAATACAGTTTTCATTGATTTCAACAACAATAATAACAGCAACATGATCACTATATTATGGATTAAATTCTAAATAAATGCAACATAATATCCAAAAATTACATTATTATTATTCTTCCCCGTACTGTTAACGCCCATAAGATGTTGCAAAACTTTATGTGTTAACATGATTGAATATTTTTCAAGCGAAAAATATTTTATGATGTTATTCTTCTGTTCTTGAGTAAAAAGGTTTTGTAATATTTGAGGCGTTGTTTTCTTTTTAATATGGATTAAATTGGATTTTGTTGTTGGTAAAGGGTAACAACATTTCATATAATAGGTATTGCGATATAGGTATTGCAGCAATGTGGAGAAATGACACTTTCATTCTAAGTCTCTCTCCAACGACGACCACCTTCTTCGCTTTCTCTGCCATTGGGTTCGTTGAACGGGCACTGATGCCAAAGGCCCCAGAAAGGATTGTGCAATTTTAGTAGGTCTTCATTTGGAACACTTCCAAATGGGAAGAAAAAAAGGCAGGCAAACAGCCTTATTAATTTTAAAATTATAATTTCCAAGTCATTACGAACGAACGTGTCAATGATAAAATTGAAAGAATTCAAAAAATGATAAAATCCCATGTTTCCATCTATAATAATGAGCATATGTGTGTGTATGTGTGTGTGTGTGTTAGTGTATTGCAAAAGAACAACTTGCCCAACGTTTTTGTTAAAACATTTCGATGACGTTATATAGTGTTTGGTGCTTTCGACACTCCAATTGCGGAACCTTTTTGTATACAATTCTCTATATACGTATCTACATAATACACATATGTAACGATGATTGTTTAATTTGCCAGAAAAATTGCAATAACATTTTAAGGATAAAAAGCCCGGCCCACATTTCTTATAATATTTTATATTATTATTATTATATATTAGTTTTAATATTACAACATTTCTATATCTCTTCTTTTTCATTTTATCCTTATCTCATTACCTTGGTCTTTATTAATCTAAAACGATAATTTCCTTTATTTACAGGACAGAATTAAAATTAGAATCACTAGAAGACGCTGTAGTGTTAGAAGAACCGGAAACTGACTGGCTACATGATAAAAGAGGATGTCCTGCTTACGTGAGCCCGGAAATTCTGAAAGCCGGCGCACATTATTCCGGAAAAGCAGCAGATATGTGGTCATTAGGCGTTATTCTCTATACTATGCTAGTTGGACGGTAAGGATTTTTTTTTCTTATCATATCAATTGACGGGAAAAATCTATCCATTTTAAACAAAATAATATTAATTTGGGACAGAATCAGTCTTTATATATTAACCACCTGCTATAGTGGTTTAATTAATGCAACCACATCACGATAAACCCCTTAAAAATCTGCACCTGCCGTCTTGAAAATTTAGGGTCCAGGTATCAGAAGTGCATATTATTTACCTGAATACTTGCACACATATAAGGGGATGTTTCTTGTGTGCGTGCATATTATTTCTTTTTTTCTACAAAAGAATGAATTATATATGTATAGTATAGTTAAAGTATAGTTGAGTAAAGAAATTCACCTGTTCCCTTATAAAAAAAAAAATGTATACCACCCTTTCAAAGAATCATAAGAGATGTTGGAAGATTATGAAATAAAAATTTTCACCTGTCCCCTATCACAGTAACATTGTAATATGGGGGTAAAAAAGAAAGAATAAAAATGAAAAATCGAGACGAGATAAAATTGTGGCAGGTGTTTCTGATATTTCATTCCAAGTAAATAGGTAATTTCTCTTCTTCAGGCATTTTATAGTGTCATAATAACGGATTGTTATCTGTCTTTCTGTCTAGATTATTATCAACATTTTTATAATGATCTTGCAGAAAATGCTTCCGCTTATGTATAATTCGTAATTTTTGCTAATGTAAGAAATAAAAACGTTATTTCGTTGATTTCCCATGCTATGATGCGTAACGGATTCACCATATGACGATTACAAAAATAAAATGCAGGTGAGCAAATGTGCCTCCTCTCTTCTTGACCGTTTATTGTTGTTATATTATTAAGGGGGTTGATTTCTTATCGTTCACCATATGACGCTTCAATTGTTATTTATAATATCAGGCCGCAATTATTTTTATTTAAAGTAAACAACATTCAGTTCCTGTTCTCCTTTTTCTTATTCTTCTTCTTCTTCTTTTTTACGAATAAATTTCAAAGAAAGTTTCTTCTAATATAATTTTTGGGAAGTGTTACGGTTCGATTATTCTAACTAGTCCGTGTTGCTGTGATTTTTTTTCTTTCTTTACTTAGTCACGGTCGGAAGGTTGCATTCAATTTGGTTTAATTAGACCTTGAACTTGTACAGAATGAACTATAGTTTACGTTAATTTTATATATTCTTTTTCAAGAGAAAGAGAAAAACAAGTGATTTTGCAATCGGATATGCCAAGTTTAAGTTTAAACAATCACCGAAAAGAAGAGAGACTCTTCATTCTTTTGTATTTTTGTTGTTGTTGATTTTTATTTTTTACTAGACAGTTGTCAAAATATTGTAAAAAGTAATCGGTATTTCAACATTTCCTTCACAAAATATCTTTGTGTGTATACACTTCCTGTTATTTAATTTGATTTTCGTCATTTATCTATTGTTGAACAGTGGAGTAGGAGTAATGTCTGAGATTATCAAACATATTGAATTGCATTTCGATATGAAATTTCTTGAAAAACCGCACCTGTTCCTTCTATTTCATAAACAAAAATGAAATAGAAAAACTGTAGTTTGCATCAACGACTTACCGTAATTGTGCAACAATAATAATAGTTTATAGTTATTTTAATAGAATAATAGAAAAATTCCGTATTTCCTCCTTTATTATTCTATATCATACCTTACATTGTATCATCATCCACAGGTGTCCAATTGCACGTGTTGAAATAAAATTCTCAACATCATCTAACCGTTTTCGTCTATTACCTACTTAATTATACTTAACTTCATGTTGTTTTTTTGTTCTTTTTGTTACAGGTATCCTTTTAATGATTCCGAGCATGCATCGCTTTTCGCCAAAATCTCCCGTGGTCATTTTGTAATTCCTGATTGTTTGTCATCAAGAGCAAGATGTTTGATTCGTTCATTATTACGTCGTGAACCATCTGAAAGAATAACATCAGAAGATATTCTCTATCATCCATGGTTATCTAAAGAAGATAGAGAATGGACTTCAAGAGCGTGCGATCAATTAGTACCCGAATGCAGTTTATATGATGATTAAGAAATTAATTAAAATAATAACAAATTAAATAAATTGTGGCAAAGAAGAAAATTTTTATTTGTAAACGTGCAAGTTTGTGCTGTGTTTCTATTATTATTATTATTTTTGTAAGATTATGTAAAACAAAAGCCATTCGTTCCCTTCTTATATTAATTAATAATGTAGATGTATATATTATTGTTGTTATTATTAAGTTATTGTTTTTTTTTTTTTGTCGTTCTATGAGACGGGTTTCTTTTCCAATTTTTCCGAAAATTTGTTGTGGAATCATTCTTTTATTAATTTATTTAAATATTTCCTTTCTTCTATTGTTTATTATTATTATTATTATTACTATTATTAAATGATTCCAATGCAATATTTTCGTTAAAAAATTGTCATCCATTTAAGTACACGTTTTTTTTTTTTGTTTTTTGATATTACTACAAATTAGTTATTAAAATCTCATTATATAATACGAGTGGTATGGACTGAATATTAATTATCAAAGCATCACGATCTGTTTTTAGTGATTATTATAAAGACTGATTGAGCAGTTTGTTTATAATCAATTAATTAATTAAATAATTAATATTAAATATTATGTTGTCCAGCTAATTTTTCTTAATTAATAGTGCAATCCTAGCTTGTTGTTAGTTTTGCTCAATTACAAAAAAAAATCATTGTAACAAATATGATTGTAATTGTAATTTGTAGAAACTGCATGTGATTCACTTATATTATGATTGCAATTTTTTTTTAATCTGTTATTGTTAACAGAGCGCTTTTAGAAGGTAATTTGTTGTTTTTTTTTTAAGTATCGTGATGCTGGAAAACAAGTACGTAACGATTACTATGTGATCTCGGTCGAAATTGTATAATATTTTATCCAGTTTCGGCTAACGACATATTATGTACTATTATTATATAATTAATCTGTGGAACTGACTGTGTACATATAATTAATTTTTTTTGTTTGTTTTTACTTGTTCTTTTCGATTCCTATTGTAATGTTCTAGATTGTAGTCTATGTAAATTTTGTACATAGCTTTGCATCATAATTTTTTGTGCGAGAAGAAAAAAAAAATCATCGTTGCTCTTATGCTGTTGTTCATTAAATAAAAAAAGAAAAAATCATTATTTAAATAATGCGTTTCATTTCAAACTTTATTACAAAATCAATACTTGCACTTCTTTTATTCAGCAAAACAAAAAACAGCGACTTTTGCTATTATTCAAAGATGAGAAAATAGCTAAAGTGTTAATAAATAGTTGTGCTATTTGTTTTGCCCTTGAACCCTGTATATTGAAGACAAACCGAAACAAGTTGTAGGTCATTATCATTGAATCCTTCTACGTTTCAATTGGTTAAGAATTCATACATTGTTCTCAATATTGCGATTCTTTTTTAAATGTGACGCAGTATATTTTGTACATTTTTTTCTTCTTCAATAAACAAATTGAGTCATTTTTTAAGAATGTCATGTATATAGACAATTTACATAATAGAATTTTATACATTTCTAAAACACGCTTGCGACAAAATTTATAACAAATCTTTCTCTATTTATCGTAATTAAATCAATTATAATATAATAAAAGAATGGTATATGTATAGTAGTTATAGAAAAGGGAAAATATTCCCAGACCCCTGGAGCAATTTGTAAATAGCACCAGTACAGAATTACAAAAAAATATATATAAAAGAAAAAGAACTTGAAAGTTACAACAGAAAACGCTCGATGGGCCATTATTTTACATTATAACAATACTAGACCCCTTCTTACAAGTCAAATATTGAAAATCCATCTAGAATGATTTATTGTCCTGTTACCCTGGCATGATATACTCGACTATAACTATGGTGCATTGTTATAAAGTGTACTTGAGAAATTTGCTGTAATCATTATTTTAACATTGTCTGAATAATCGATAAATTCCGAGAAGATTTAAAAACTGAAATAATTTTTAAAAAATACGTACGAAACGCTTTTATAATCTGATGTAATAAAAATTTATTATTTCAGGAATGGGATACGACTGTAATAATCGTCAGATTTCATTGAAAATTCTATAGTTAAAACGATAAATTTATGAATAATAATTGCAAATTAGTCCGGAAGTGTTGCAGCGTATTAATAAAAGACTTACATACAGCCTGTTTCACCATAGCAAACAAATCCTCTTATTTATCGGAATAAACAAAATTTGTTTATTATCTAGATCGATTTTTGTTCAGTTTTTCAATTCATACAGAAATTTGCATCCCTGAAGTCAATTATGCTATATTGCAGAGTCTGTTAGAAGAAAAAAAAATTGTCGCATGATCTTGCGTTTTTACGTACAGGAAAACCTCGATTATCGCGGTTTATAATTTGGTACCAAAAATCCAATTGAATTTGAAAATGAAGATACTCATGCCGTTGATCTAGAACTAAAAGAAATTGAAAAAGGTAATCCTAAGGACCTATTGGAGTCACATGTTAAGGAGCTGGATGATGAAAACCTAATTAATCTTAAGAGAGAATTTGCTTAAGGTGCTCAGATCTGGAAGTTGAATTTACAATACTGTGTTTCTATACTCGTGTGCAACGTTGCAACTATCACACTCGCATTATAAGACGGACTTACCGCACTTGTATTACAATATACTATTTTTTTACAGTTTTAGTCAATACTCTACACGTTAAACAAACATTATATTATGTTAGTCTAGAATTTCTTCTGTATAAAAACATTATCCGTACTCAGTACTCTCCTTGGGGCCCGAAGCTATTAAAGAAATAGAATTAATTGTGATGTTTAGTGAAATATTTTTACATTTTACAAGCAGTTTTGAGTGCCCGACACTGGTAGATAGTGCCGTTAACGTCATGGTAAATCCGCTTCTGAACATGAAAACACATAATAGAACGTAACGGTGATTAATCATTGCATGAACGGCACCTTATCTTTCATAATTAGTTTGGCTACTGTTTTGTTATTAAAAATAAATTCATGCAAATTTGACTTTCTAATTCATTAATGAGGCAACAAACAGCAACTGTAAAATCTGTACAATTCAAGAATAATTGTAGCACATGCCGGCGTAATCATTTAATGATTTTTAAGTCGAATTGTCTAACCTCCTTATAAACCGTGCATGTAGGATTTCTGTCTAGCAAAATGGAGCATATACGTTTTGAAAAACGATCAATATTAATAAAAAAAAAAAACAACAAATAAATTCCATTACATACATACATAGAGTACCGGTTATAAACTGTATTTGCAATCTTAACAGAAATCTTAATTAAAATTAATAAAACACCGACAGTTAAACCTGTAATTACGCATTTCCATAATCATTTTATTTTACATATTATTAATGATATTTCTAAGAAAAAGAGAAAAGCAAATCATCAAAATTTTTGCAATTTCTATTTATGTAATACGTAAATATTGCATTCACCAACAATTATTTTTGATAAGATAATAATTTTTCAATCAACATATGTCTGTCTGTTTCATCTTTCTTTTTTGGGGTAAATCTTTCGTTAATCATGTGCACATAACAAAGAAAGACAATTCGTTATGAATTTTATCGGAAATTTTTGCGTAAACATTAAATGCGTTGTAGATAGATAGGAACACCAACATACACACACACATACGAAATAACAACCAAGTTCAAGGCGAAATGATGAAAATTGTAAATAATTAATAAATAAACTATTAGTGATAAATAATGAAATCGACAATTTTACACATAAACTAACCGTAATATAATCGTAAATTATATTCGAGTGTAATTAAATTTGAAGGAAACTTATGCATTTTATTATTATTATTATTATTATTACATTAATTATTACATAGCATGGTCCAAGGTTGATGATGGGAAGTGCATTGCCATGGTTTTATCATTCTTTAATAGTTTATAGTCTGTTGGTAAAATTTGAAATTCTATGTGATTTAATTACTAATTAAAATGGAAACATTAATTAGTTACATCCGTTTTTTTTTCGGTGGCTTACGTGCTCATTTATTACATTTCCCAAGTATAATACCATATCTTACTGCATTCTAAAGAAAAATAATTCTTGTATCAAGATTTTTATAAATTTCCGGTAGGATTCTTTTATTTTTAACGAATATTTTACAATTATCTAATATAACATGTATGTAGGTATGTATGTATAAGTTTAAATTAAGAGTATGATTTATAAGCCTATCATCTAATAGAAGGAATAACTTGAAAGAGGATGTTGATCTCGCTGATACATGTTTGAATTCTTAAATTATGACAAAATATAGTTCATTCACTGTGTTAGAATTCTTACACGTGCGTATTTTTGATAGATGACGAATACTATTCGATGATAATAATAAAATGTTTCTTAACGTATTTTATGTAAATTATTGTGGAATCTTTCGAATTTTTTTTTCAAAAACATCATTTCATCTCCTAGTTCTCCTTCATACTTGAACCTGTTATTTGCTGTTTATCTATCTAATGAATGAATTCAATGTAAATATCAATTATAACGAGGCTTATTAATAAATAACTTGTTATTTGATGGAAATAAGTCTAGAATCTGCTTATTTCAAGAAAATTTTCTGGTCGGCTTACTATGATTCCCATCCCACAATTATTTGATTTAAAGATAATAGAGAAACCACAAAAGAATAAAGGAAACAACAATAACAACAACAATAATAACAACGAAAAAACAGTATGAGAAAGCTATGGATCTCCTTAGTCTGGCAATTCTTTGTGTATACATATAGGTGTTAAGTGGCTCAAAATTTATAAAAAAAATATCTTGTTCTGACTTCTTTTGTATTGAAAAAAACGTTTACCAGTGCATGACCATACTTGTTCAGGTATACAACCGACCAAAATAGTGTAGATGACTACATGACCGAAAAGCTCAAATCCTTGTGGTAGATAGATGACTGTTTTGGTGATGATTTAGTCATCCAAGTTGCAGAATACTGAGGCTTGTCTCTACTTGTTGTCCAGTAGGTTTTTGACTCACGCCTTATTTAGAATGAGGGAGACGTTGTTGTATAAATATGTTGACAACTTATTAATAATAACCAAAACAAAAAAACAACGATTTTTCATATTTTTTACCTGTAAAAGTTAAAAGGTTGCAATTCCTTAAATCATAATTAACAAAAGTTAAGTAATAGATCAAACAGGTGCAGCTATTATTGTTGTTGTTTTATTGTTTAAATGGTCGAAACAGGGGAGTGTATATATGATAGAAGTAATTTAGTATCTTATTTCAAATATAAAGAGGCAAGTCTTGACCTTGTCAGGTGTCCATTGCTCAATGCGATCAATGTAATAATATCAATCTACATAGTCCTGACGCAAGACGAAAATATTGTGCAACATTTTCAATATGTGTGTTTAACAACAACAATTATTGTTGAACAAACAGACAAAGAATCAATTCTTGCAATCACCTGGTGCAGCATCGGTTGATGATGATGATGATGATGATAGTGATGATGAGTCATGGTCGTGGATCCGTAACGCCGGTTAAAATCTAAGGACTTTTGCGTAAATCCGGTCCTTTATAATATCACCAATGACAGGATATTGAATACCTTCGTGTTATTTTTGTTTTTATAAATTCTAAAATAAACAATTCCAAGTTCCAATAGTATTTTAATATAATGAAAGATATTTATTACACCGACTTTGACGCAATACTTGTATTATTATTATTATTATTATTATAGGAGTAGTTTTTATTGTGCAATTGCAAACAGATTTGTTGACAGAGGGTCGACAGATTTGTTTACTCGGGGGGGAAAAAAACGCAAGGGAACAGAGAAATAAGATCATGGTGACGACGGCGGGCATATATTATAATAATCGATAAGAATTACAAATTAACTTTCTGGCCTCGTTTCATTTTTTCTTTTTGTATTTTTATTATTAATAATAATGTTCAATGTTATGGACAATTAGAAGGTCAGTTGTGTTTTTTTTGTGAGTTAAATTACCAATCGTATTGTTAATAAAATAAATATATATGTCAAGATCAATCGAACTGTTAAATGACCATGTGCTAAAATTGAAAAACTTGTAAAACTTACGCACTTCGACGACAAGCAATAATTCATAAATAAGAAAAATAAAACAAAAATAGGTATACACCTATACATATAACAAACAACCAAATATAAACTTTGGCAAATATTAGCTAGATAGAATGTTATTTTTGTTAATAATTTCCTAAACATACAGGAAGATTGTTGTTAAGCTGCATCTACACTATTGTAATCTTTCTATTCTATAATCGATTCTCTTATTCAAACTTGAGTGTGGCCACACTACAAAACATGTGACAAAATCTGAAGTTTCAGCACTGTTATTTTCATGTTGAAACCAAATGTCGCAACTGGTCGTTCGTATATAGAAAGACTTAAGTAACGTTGATTCTTAAATTGGATCAGCTAATTAAAATCAACAAATTTTGTATCTCCAATGGAACAATTTATAGTAGTCAATCACAGCAGTTGTAAGTTACACAACTGTTTGTTTTGGATGTTACAACACAATAGTCCTACAGAATTGTGTTGAAAGCTGGCGGTGTAAATCGATAATAATCAATGAATTATGCATTAAGAAAAGAGATAGATTGTGATAAAATCGAGTGTTACAAATTAGCTTTCACAGACAATTGTTTTTTTATTTATTTTCTATATGTTTAACATACACCACAGTACACTGTAGACGTAGCTTTAGGAGTGGAAATGATAATAAAATCAATAAAGAATGATTTTTATACACAAAGTAAACAAAATACAAAGTGTTCGTTACAATTGAACAAAAGAAAAATAACTCGAGAGCTTTGCAAAATCTATTTTCTTGACATTTTACCGGATTACAATTTCCTTTTACTATCTGACCTTTATACCAATCTAATGTCCATTCGGTTATATTATTTTCCTCTTACAGTTTATCGATTTTTATGTAACGAAATACAAATCTTGTTGTTAATTTTACGGGAAAAATGCTTTTCTACATTTACCTACACTTAATTAGGATCAGTTATACGATAATGAAAGTGTTTGTTTTTCTTTCAATTACATTTAGAAAATTTTTGGCAGTCCTTTCTAATTTTGACAAACAACAATTCCTTTGGTAGCCAACTTTTCAAAGGTCAATTTTTCTGATTTACCGAAAAAAAAATCCAAGGCTAAATACAATTCTTATCTAATTTAGGAAAATTTATGGGAGAATCTTATCGATTTATTACCACAATTAGCATGAATTAACAAAGACCTATGCTCAGTGGCATAGCCTCGGGAGAGCCTAAAGGGCGTAGCACCCCCCTGGATATTTCACGAAAAATAAATAGTTCAAACCTTTTGAGAAACGCTGTTTAAATACAGTAGATGCCGTTTAATTTTGGGCTATTGGTTTATTGGGATAGCAGTTCATTATGGCCAAAACAGATCCCGGCTTTGGTGTCCTTTTAATAGGGTTGGTGGCTCAAGTGTCGCAGTGATTCGAGATCTGCATGTTGTAGAAAAGGGACAGAAATAAAAGTTTTAAGAACGTGTACTGCCTTTTTGACTGCCCCAAGGTACTACTGAGGTGTCACCGTATACATTCTTAAAACTTTTATTTCTGTGCCTTTTCTACAAAATGCAAATCTCGAATCGGTGCGACACTTGAGCCACCAACCCTGTATATTAACGAACATAGGAAAAATAGGGGTTTCGCATAAGTTAGTTAGAATGAAATACATAGAAAATAAGTGGTATTTGACGTAGAATATCGATCTATTATGTTTCAACATGATCATTACAAAGATAATAATTTAAGATTTTTAACTAGCGGGTTGCCAATAGCTGGAGTTCTTAGACGCCTGACCGCTTATTTTCTGTTTATCTCTGCAAAACTAACAATAAGAGTGTGTGCTACTGCTATGTTTCCCCCATGTTCGTACTTAAAACGCCAAGTCTGTATAGATGACTAAAATTGATAACTTTGAATTTGGGCCCCCCAGTTTTTAAAGCAACGCTACACCACTGCGTATGATGCAACTGACTTATTATTTATTTTCAGTATTCAATAAACTATTTTTTAATAAACCATATAAGTATAACAAAATTCAATCAATAAAACAAAAATGTTGAAATTACAACCAAATTTAGTTGTAAATTTCAATAATAATTCAATAGAGGCTAAATCATAAGAAGACAACGCAACTCTGACGCAATCTCTACTATATTGTGAAAATCATTTAAAGGAGACCTTGACGCGTCCCCGACCATATTCAATACAAGTCTAAATAGACGGCGACGTCGGCGTCGTCGGCGCCTCCACTAAAAAAAAACAACAACTTTTTGTCATGATAATTTGTAGTTGAATTTATTCAGGATATGATTGAGCATATTTTAAATAAATTTGTAACGCTTTGGTGGCTCTAACTCAAAATCTTTTATATAGTAGATT
>JAZBGY010000848.1:0-37368 GCA_037414755.1 Lydus trimaculatus | reverse complement strand
TTATCTATAGTATAGTTGATAAATGAATATTTCATCAAATTTATCATCTAATTGTATTAGATAGGTTAAATAGGCGAGTTCTTGATTTCGTCTTGATAACCCTTTTCGTAATTTTTGTATTAATTTCAAAATACAATGAGATCATTTATGTTGTGCTAAATAAAAATGTTTCTTTTGTTAATTGTTTATGTAGTCTACCTATTTATAATATTGGAAATAACACTTTTTTTTTTTAAAAAAAAAAGTTGTCAATTGTTAAAGTTGCATTGTAATTATTTTTGTACGACTTAACATAACAATGTTTCAAAAGATTAGATATTACGTGTTTTCGAACAACATCAGTAAGAATTGCGTATTGTTTGTTCAATTTGGAATTTCCAGAATTTTTGATCTTCTGTTTATCAACCTTTTACCATTAACCGTTTTTCCCTCACAATCAGTATTTTTCGTAATTGTTAAATTACAAAAATTTTGGTTAAGACAATGGGCTCAATCATATTAAGTGTACCAATCGTAATAATAATATTAACCAAAATACTAATAAAAAAAGGTAATACCCAATAGTATCGATAATACCATAAAAGATTGTTCATGTAAATAAACAACATTGGTAGACTGTTTATCTTAATCGTCCTTTATCATCTGATTTGTCCATGATTTTTATGAATGGACGTCTTTGAAATAGTTTTGTTTGCTATGGGAGACCTTACCTTTTTAAAAACGGAAACTACCAAAAACTATAGGCAAGTCTTCAAAATCCAGGTGATGGATCTTCGGGCAGCTGCGTAGCGGTGTGTGGGGACATTTCAACGGACGGCATTTTTCTGCACTTTCCCTTATTTATATATGTAGGCATTAGGTATATTATTCTGTACAACTATATTTAGTGGAAAAAATTCTCAGTGGAGGTAAAGCAAACAGGTGGCACCCACGGAGCGTCACTTCGTTCTTTGTAACGCTCAATACGAATTTAATGCTTACATCACGTCATTATACAAATTTTAAAGCAGCTGTTCATTTCCTCATTTTGCAGATATCGAACATTTTATATCTCTTTAACAAATCGATTCTGAGGTGTCATAGAAAACACCTATTTTCGTCTCCATTACTGCTACTGCTAATTCTTAGGACGATTTGTGGTGAAAATACACGTGCAGATAAAGTTTTAATTACATAACGTCTCATAAATTATACGAAAAAATATGTTCGCAAAAGGCCGAAAATGTGGGAGGTTGAACTATTCTTGGTCTCGGAATTGTTCTATTGCCTCAGATCGGATGTTTTGCATCATAGAGGAGATGTTGACGTCACTACATCATACTATCAGACAAAAAACGGGCAACACATCGTTTGAGCATCACAGAGCTGATTAGTTCTCTAAAAATGGTGGCAAAGATGAGAAATGACAGGAGCCGCGCGCAGTTTCACCCTTCGCATTACAGAATTGATTGGTCTGTGGCAGAAATCCCGGCAAATATTTAAAATATCTTGCTGCTACGTGGTCGAATGCGAGGGTATTCAACGAATAATTATAATTATTATTATTATTTATTATTATTGTTCATTAGTGTTCATGTTAATTAAGTTTTCGTGCTTGTTCTTTGAAAAAAAGGTAATTATCTGTGTATGCATGTGTATGTAATTATAACCAAAGTTAAATATTGTTTTGGCTTCTTTTTATTTAGATTTATTGAGCATACCAAAAACGAGTATTAAATGATCAGAAACTTTAGTGTCGCTTAATTTTTTTCGTATAATGGAAGTCTGAATTACAACGACAATATTCATATAAATAGTGTAATTATCAATGGAAAAATGATAATACAGATACTAGATATGCAAATCAATGAAACTTCTCCTTATACATATACACAGGTTAAGACATTTCATCTAGGTACATAGGACAGTCTTGAGAGTGCGTAACATTACATAGATTCCACCAATCATCTCTTTTTAAACCAAATGAAAGTTATAAGACTGTCTCGGTTCTTGTAGTTTCTCCTATGTTCCTATATGGATTGCCTCAACCTGTATGTTCACTTTGTGTTGTTGATTTTTGTATCGTTCTTAGTTATGTTAGATTCAGATATAAATGTTAATTTTATTCACTTCGGTTTGTAACTTATAATGTGGATGAAATACATTATGTATTTATCTATATAGCTTTTAATTCGAATTTATACATATACCCCTTTTATTATAAACTATATGAATTACGGATATACGTATATTTATTCATTTAAATTTTCCCGCGCTGGCGCCGACGCAGTGGCGTAGATAAGGTGGATAGCTTCGGATGGTAGAATTTAAATTAGCACCTAATAGCTGGCAGCACCGTACCTAATAACGATTGAAAGGGGGAGTTGAGGTAACAATTTACCGACACAACAATTCTTTAACTGGGTTCTTTTTCTTATTCATTACTCCTATTCCTACACCACTGTACCGATGTATCTAATATAAACCTTTAATAAATATTGCATTTTAAAATCGCAGTATCTGGTGAGAGGTGTAGAAACTCGAAACACTTTTTAAACTAAGAAATTGAATAAGAACTCGTTGTACTTATAGTACCTACTGGCTCAAATTCCTGTCCGAAAATCACGAAATTCCTATTCAAGAACTTGAAAAGTTATCCAAGTTAATGCAGTTTTATTTGGTACAAGCCGACTTGAATAAGAAAAAACTTGATAGGCTGATCGTACTCTACTAAGATGTGTTTTTAAGAATTTGCGAAAAGATTTTTCTTACCCAATGCAGGTACAAAGATTTTGGTTTTGAACTTATTTAAAATTCTCCGGTTTTGATAAATTATTACTTATTTTAATCAAATTAGTGCAAAGTTATCCGCTTTTGAGTATATTTATTGGAAATTTTCGTTTGGTTTGATCAAATGAACCCAAATTCCCAGTTTTAGAGCAGAATCTTTGCATAAAATATTTGGTTGTTAGAGTATGCATTTGAAAACTCATAAGAGTTTCTGAATCAAAGGGGCTTACAGTTGCAAATTTAAAAAGGAGGCAAATTTTTAGCCTACCCTTGGAAACACTGGATGTCATTCCCCACGACAGTGTTACCAGGTGCGGACTGCACCCTCGCACCTTCCTAGTGACACCACCGCCCTAAGGTAAGTATATATGTGAGTTTAGATTATTTACGGATTATGTGAAATTAAGCAGTTCCTGATATTCAGTTACTATTTGAGCATTCTGATCAATGTTTTCGTCTGTTTCAAGTATATACAACTCTTGGCCTCCAGCTGATTGCACTGGAGTGTGTTTCCTTCGAACTGTACCCGTTAAAACGCGTTGTTTTTTTAACTCTTACTCCTAACTCTTCAGTCTACTTCTAAAAAGAGACCAAAACAGTATTATAAGAAAAACATTGATCTATGATAATGTTTTGTATGTTAGAATTTGGAAAAATGTAACTAACATTATGTAGCGAAGTAGAAAACAGAGCCAAACCTTTAACACATCAGATAAACCGTGGAAAAATTATGTAAACGTATATTTTTCTTATTTGTGAATGAAACAAGGAAACAATCTTATGCCTGGTTCATCATCCTTAGCTAGATTCCGACATAAGGTCGACTTTGAACTTAAATCGGCATAAAATACTAGGAATTTATGATTTATAGGGATCGCCGAAATTTAAGAGAACGAACCCACTGACGCGGCATACCGCCCCTTTTCGCGTGCGGCCAGAAGTATCGTGTATTTAAATGGAATATAACCCAATCGCGTGGCGGGCCAGTGGTGTTGCGTGCGGCAGGGATTTCGAACGCGGCCCAAAAGCGTTATTGTTGTCGCGTGCGGTCAAAATTATCATGCATTTAAATGGAACTTCGTGTTCGTACTGTCTCGAATGACAAATAAGAAAAAAAAATTATGGATGCCAAAAACGCAGCGGTGATGTTAACCACGTATCAATTTTTCTCCCTCATTCGTCGTTCGGATCAGTTCCAAAAACGCCGTTTGACGAACGCCGAGTTAAACGAAGATAGTCTGTATCAGGCTCTTAAACTCCCTTAAGCTTTGCCACTTAATATGTTTTATTTTATTATGTAATGAAATTGTTGGTCAAAATGCTTCTTATGTTGGTGAAAAGGAGCACGCTTCACTAGTCTCAAAATTTTATCAATAGAAAATGAAATAGATATTGAAGACTTGGAAGTCTCCGAAAATATATTCTGCTGCCTTGCAATATTCTTAGATGCGATATTGATTATGCGTACCTATGTATACATGCAGTAAATTATAGATACCATGTCCTTCATTTGTTTATCAAAAAAAAAAAACATTATTTGTTGGTGAGATTATCCCAAAATATATCGAAATTTGGATAAAAAGAAATAATCACTGTTTGGGTAACGTGACATTTATTGTAAAACAACATTATAAATAAAATCTTTATCATTTTCAAGTGAACAATTACAATTATTGGCGATCTAAAACATAAAAGCAAATATCACTGAATCTAATATTTAAATAAAATATTTATAATTCAGACAAAATTAATAATAATGGTAATAATTGTTAAAATAGTATTGTATTCATAAAGGCACTCTCCTATATTCAAGTCTTCTTATCAAATACATATACGCGAAATATGAGTAAGTTTGTTAAAAATCGACAAATACATCATCTATTGTTTATACATATACAGTAGACTTCCTCTCAACCAGGCCACTCAGAGCTGTAGTTTTGGCCGGATAACGAAATAGCCACTTAATCATAAAATGGATACAAAACGATGAAATACATCCGAAAACTTATTATTCAATTGATTTTTGAAGAGAAAAAGCAAAAATATATTAACTCTGTAATCGATTTAAGCGAGGGCGGTTAAGAAGGAGTTCACTGTAAATGTTTTTCTTTTCGATAGTCGAGAACATCTGCAATGTACGGGTAAAATTCGAATTTGTCATTTGATAAAATTCAACCCTTAACGCTCAACTGCGGATATTCTCTAACAATAATAATTATTAGGTTTAATGATAATTGTTTATAACAATTGAAAGAAGTATAATTTCTAATCGTAAGTTTATACTGGAAGAACTTTACTTTTAACAATAAATAAAAATCAAATCAAATAATGATGATATCGCTTTGATTTGAACTGTATGTTAATTTGAAGAATATTTTTGTTTTGCTATTATTATATTTTTTTATTATTTAATGATAAAATTAATAACATTTGGTGCATTGACATGACCTTAAAAAACTAATTTATTTGGCTAGTGACTAGATGCATGTAAATCTATATTCTACAATGATGTTCTATATAAGAAGCTGAAAATATTCTATAGAAAAGACTGAAAATTGCAACCTTTGATTGTTTACAAATATAAATAATAAAAATATTTCAACTGGCAATGTAATATTGTTAGCTTAGTTGTAGATTTCGGTGACTCAGTTTCTATTGCATTCATTTTTGATTATGTTGCAATTTTCTTTTAGATAATTCTCATGCTTGTGTGCGTTTTGTCGTGTTAGTCAATCTTAAAAAAATTACAAACAATTTTTGTTTTAATATAATTAAGAATACTAGATTTTCTCGACGTAATTTCCTGGGAACGTCCCAAAAGCTCCTGTTCGTTCACTAGAACCAACATACCAACCATCATCGCATTTTTCTAACACATAAACTGTATCGCCTTCAAGTAATTCTAATTCGTCGTCATTCTGTGGCAGGTATTTGTACATAGCTCGATAACTGAAAGATAAAATTAATTAAGAAAACTATTGTGAAACAAGTCGATAATAGTGGGAATTTTATTGTTTTGATTTAATATGAATAAGATAACTACAATGTTTATATTTAATAAATATTTTTGTTTATTGCACAATATTGAATATGCGCGCATTGAACATGATCTTGTGAACTTTGTAAAAAAAAAATGCATGAAAGTCATTGTCATTTGTTTATAAACAATTATCGTGATCTCAGTAAAAACTTTTTCAGTTCTAGGCCTGCAAGCATAATTGTACAATCATGAAAGTAAACTTTAAAGGGACGTGCGAGTAAGATTGGTGTTAAGTCAGGCAATTCTTTTTCTTGTGGGGAAAAAAAGGTGTGGAGAATGAAAAAGAAAACAGTTAGACATACAGAAATCTGTGTCATCCGTGTTATAATTCTTTTTGAAGATTCAATGGTGTGTCGCACAGGGGCGACCTAATTTTGAATCAGACACTGGACTATTGATTTTATTTAAAAATGGCTTCATAGATTTAGAAGGAATGGCTTTTTAGTTGAAGAGGCGGCCAAAAACTAAGGCATAAGTGAAAAATTCTTAAGCAAACTTGTATACTTTAACCATATGCAGTTCTTTCTAGAAGCTTCAAGTATTTTGTGGCTTAAGTCAAGCAGACTTCAGAGCTTTAAGCGAATCATAGAAGCCACATTTATGCAAGTCAAAAATAATGCATTAGTGTTATTTTTTATACTGTTACTGCCTATTGGCTAAAAATGCCAAAATAAGATTGTTATACTTTGGAGTGAATATGTTTACGTATTCAATTGTTTTGCAAAAGCAGGAGAACAATCGTAATATCTTTCTAACGAGGATTTCGAAAGTACATTTGAATTTGTTCACAAAACAGAGCGACATATTCTTGGAAAACACCAACAATAAACAAAAAAAGAAGTATGAAACTACTTACGGTACAGGTTCTGATTGTGTCTCGATATGTAAAGTTTGATTAACTGGACTTCTAATTGTGTGATGTCCTTTTAGTGACCCATAACTACCACCGTTGCTTATTTGAACAGGTTTAGCATGATAACTAGACGATGTAGTTAATTGATTATTACTAGGTAAATTTGGTGTATAACTATGACTGCCCATTGATTCTTTACCACCAGCTGAACCATTTAATAATAATGAATGTGCAGCTGGTGCTGCAACTGGTTTTGTACTTGTTGGAGCCAGTATTGGATCACTTGGATCAATTAAAATTTCAACATATGATACAGGAAAGATACCTTTTCTACCACCAATTTTCCCTTCAAACCAATTATCATCAACTCGACGTGTTATTACAACTAATTCACCTTTAGCCAATGATAATTCTAAATGGGTTTGAGCAACGAAATTGAATTTAGCACGAGCTTGTCCTTCATGTGGTTTTCGTGGTGTAATCCTTGATGGATCATAC
Source organism: Lydus trimaculatus (assembly GCA_037414755.1). Classification (NCBI taxonomy): domain Eukaryota; kingdom Metazoa; phylum Arthropoda; class Insecta; order Coleoptera; family Meloidae; genus Lydus; species Lydus trimaculatus. The sequence continues at coordinate 30,208 of JAZBGY010000848.1, read as the reverse complement.
GTGACAATCTAGAAATATATTTAGAAAAAGCATTAATCAGGAAGTATCGCTTGTATTATAAGCTGGATAAATGTCAGAAAAATCAATTTATTGATAAATGACCAATAAAAATCGAATGACCGATAACTAAATAATAATGTTCCGATAAGTTATTATAAAATAATTATGTTTTATTGGGCAATATTTTTTTACATCTCATTTATTTTGATAGTGAATAAGGAATTTTGCAATATTTTACTCAACACCAAAACATAGAGATTATATTGAAAAAAGAAATGATATGATTATCAGGATACATTCGTTTTAGATCTCTGGTTACAGTCAATATTGTGGCTTCTAATGGTAGAAGCACATTGTGCATCTTCAATGGACATTTTAGACTAGACCTCCACTTGTAATTTCTAATTGCGCGATTGTTCAGTTGCAAAAATAAAACTGTATGCTTCAAATACAGGGGCACCCACAGGCAACTAAATAATCGCAGAAATTAAAAAATTGCAACCGGTTTTACTTATGCTGCGGTGCAACTAGCGCTCGGCCCCAATGAGTCACACGGACAGGCATGGACGTGCACCCACTGGTGATAGTTTAGTCGCAGTTCTGAGTCTTGTTGTGCTGTCAAAATGTCTGACAATGAATCTACTGGAAGTGATGGATTAACAGTGATTGATACTGATGTACTTATTAAAGGAAATGAAAACAGATCAGCTTTTGATAAAGAATTAAAGGAATATAGTGAGCGTAATATAAAAGAAAATCTTGGATGTAACCAATAAGGATGCTCCGACATTTATAACTTCTTGCTCGAAGAAAAGAGCGATTAGGTAGCCTGCTTCAGCGACATCCATTGGAAAACTGCTTATAAACAACGATTTATCTAGTGTAGTGTGTGCCCTTTGTAGATTTTTGGTCGCCACGACTATAAATCATAAGTGGAGTCCTAGTGCTAGATCTTTTATGCACACACACACACACACACACATACATACATACACCGGTATGTGAAACATTCCACAGGCTTTATAAGCTCTTTTAAAGTCACTCGTATACCCGAAGGACATGTAGCGCAGGGCACCGTTCGCGGTCAAAAAATAAAAACAATTTAAATTAAAAATTTAAGGAAAAGTAGGTTATACAAAATTTGGGTTAGGCCCATAAACAGTGTTAGACTAGGGCCTTTAAAGTTAATGGTTTACCCCTGCTCAAGGAAACCTGTAAACCGATCATAAAACATACCTTTGATCTAGTATGTGTCACAAACACAAAAAAAATTCCTCGTCTTTTTTATAACGTAAATATAATGATTTGGTTTCAATAATAATAAAATTCAACTAACCGGAACTTCTAGGTTTATTTGAAAGAAAAATGATTAAACTTTGTGAAAATTAACCTGTTTTAAATGAATTTTCAACAAAAAAATCCAAGTTTCTGAATTCAAGATAACCGTAGAGTGGAAGAAAATGACGCTTAAATCCTAAGCAATTATAACTAGTGTGTATTGACCCTAATGTAGTGTGATGGAGAAATTACAAATACAACTTTTACCGTTATTTTACTGTGAGTGAGTAATTTGTGACTACTTGTTTTTGTTAAATTGTTTAATTATAAGATTTTTAGCCTACTAACCTCAACATAATTGACTGGGAAAAGTCCCACCATTGCATTCAATTCACCTTCATACCAATTCTTGTCAACTTGTCGGCGTACATAAATTAAATCACCTTTACGGAAAGTTAATTCTCTTGCTGTTTGACCAACGAAATTATATAGGGCTTTTGCCATTAAACGTCGTTCCGGTGATCTGGGTCGTGGTTTTATAGCCGGTGGTGGTGCTAAATCATCAAAATCATCGTAACGATTTAATGCAATTGGAGACTTTTGGGACGGGATGAAATTATCAGTGTGTCGACGATTGTTCATATCTTGCAGTTCCTATTAGGAAATTGAAAAAAAAATTGTATAATTGTAAAATAAATTATAGTTGATTTTTGATTTTAATTGAAAATTTAGTGGATATCAATAAAAATTAGAAAGTTTTTTTTATTATTAGAAAGTCTCACCTGTATGTTATCTCAAAATATAAACAAAAATTAATTAGTATTCACTCCACTCAGGATCCTATTTCTAATTTATACCTAAACTACACTACTTACTTGTAAAGACTTGCTAACCTGAAGGTATTTTCGTCGACGTTCTTCTTGGTAGATTTTTTTCATTGTCTCTGCTTGACGATGTGCTAACTCGTCTTCGCTTAGATATTCTTTGATTTCGTGTCGTACTGGTGTCTTGTAATGGATCGTTACTTCGTCTTCGACATATTTTCTCGGTGACTCTATAGTAAATAAAATAAACAAATAAATACAAAACAAATTTATCAAAACATAATAACAAGTATTTATTTCAAATAATTAATAAACAAAACAATAGTTAAAATCAGCTAATAACAGTTAGTTATAAAAATGTAGAAAATATGTGACAAAGTTTTACAATGTTATTACTGTAATTTTGATAATATTTATCGTATGACAAGTACACCGTGCATATTAAGCTTGTGTGAACGACCTTTGAATGTTTTCTAATATAGTTTCAAATTCCGGCCAAAAAATAAACCTAAACTAAATTTTTGATCAATACTTTACAGATGAAATCAATAAAACATCAATATCGATATTCATTATCATTTTATCATTGATAAATCTTAGGCTTGTTTTACATAAAGCCATATGTCATGTACTGAATACGAATATACAATTTCATCTATATTTAATCGAGCTATTTAGGTTAAACACCACTATACTATGGTTTCCGTTATTTGTTCAAATTTATTGTTTATTCTTAGGAGAAAAGTAAATGTGTATTAAAATTAGTTTGTTGTCTTATAAAAAACGTACTAAAATGGAAAATTTTATGCTGGAATGTTTACAGAGCTTTTAATATTCTACTCACAACGGAAACCGCTTATTTTAGAAATCAATCTAAAGAAAAATTAGAAAGAGTGGATAAGATTTTGCTGAGCATTGATTTTTCATCCATAAAATCCAAATTTATCGTGAAATCACAAATTGTACAGGAATTATGCCATAATTCCTGTACAATTTTTGTCAAAACTTAATGTTTTCCTCAACGGTCCAATTTAAATGAAAAATTAAATAGAACATAACTGTTGCACTGGAAATTATTCAATTTCAAATTTTACACAGTTTTGCGTTCTAGGTTTGGAACCAAGTGATTGTTGATCTTAAGGCGCGTCTCCACACGGCAACCTGGTACAAGCGTTGCCAACAGCGCTTGCAACACTGTTTGCGGGTATTGTCTACACTACATTGTGTGTCTCGTGTGTATTTTGTTTCCCGTAGTTGGCAGATTAAATCTGCTGATCCGATTTGTGATGCAACAAACTAACTAACTTTGAAACACGTCTATACGGGACACACATTACTTGCAACACTAGTTTGATGTTTATTCATTTACTGCTCTCGCAGGGAACAAATTGCAGGCGCTGACAGTGAGGCTCCGGCGCGTGGGCAGCACTCAAAACTGCTGATTTTCGCTGCTATCTACGCGAGATATTTGATACAGGCAGCATGTCCGTGTGGAGACGCGCCTTTACAATTAAATAAACGACATGATATGGTTTCAACCTAAAAATGAATACTGCCGACTTGACTGTGTGACACAATAAAAATAACATTTCGCAACAGTTTCTTTTCAATCGAACTGTACATTACACAAGTTCCGACAGTGTGTGATTAGCACATTAACATTAATCAGAGAAAAACTAGTGGTCAGTTTTAAGATGGGAGAAATTATCATTCACACAACATCATATGTTGCGAATTATTGTCCCTGAAAGACGCCAAACTTTTGTTGCTTTAAACTAATTTCGGTCAAGTTAGAATAGACCGACTGTATGTATTTGTGATCATAAAAATTGGAAAATAATGAAATTGTTTTCAGTGTCAACACCCTTATCTTTTATTCGTAGTCATAACTTCTCTTTATTTGTCTGTTACTCAATTGCCCATTACTCTATCTAAACACGTACAATTCTCTAATAAATTTACAGAATTTTTTTAACATTTTATGTTAAAAAATAAGGGTGTGTTAACGGATATCCGGTACCAACCTTAGCGTATATTATTTATTTTTGTATTCGTTGACGCATAAAATATAAATTTAAACAGAACGAACAGTTTCATAATCTCTACCATTGTGTCAAGGTGAATTAAAAACCACAAAAAAATCAAAACAATACAACTATATCGATCTTTATCAAAACTTATACGTACATACACAAAATAGTAATTTTTAAAATTTTTAATATTAGAAAAGCGTTGTAAAAACACAGAAATATCACGATATCGTTAACATTCTCTGTTAACTACGCAATCGAGTTTCTTTCACTGTAAACTAAAATCACCTGTTTTACTAACTAAAATGTAGAAATTATTATTAAAAAGACCGTATCAAGAAGAGAAATTAACTGTGTTCATTTTAAACTTGTTTCAAAATCCCCACAGACCACAGATATTATAGAGGCGGATTACATTGTCAATAATTTCTATTTAATTTATAAGATAGATATAGAGAGTGTAATTTAATATGGTGAAATTATGTTAGATTCAAAAATAATAACAGTTAATAAACCAACAGATAATAACTGTTAAATATATCTAAATTATAATCAAATTCGATACAGATTACTACGAGCGTAAAATCAGAATGAGCATTTCCTTCCTGTTCTTCTAATATTATAGAATGAATTATTGATTAACTATATATCCTTTACAACTTGACCTTATTCGTTTTTCTACTAAATTTTGACACACTAAAATACATTTATTTTTGTCAAAATATAAACAGGAAAAAATATGATTGTTACTCACGAACTGTTTGTCAAAGCGCAATTATCACAAACTGCCCCAAATTTATAAACAATTAATTACAAAAAATCTTTTAATGTAAATCAAATGAGGAAATACCATAAATTTAACAATAAGATTTTCTTTACTAACACAAATGTTTAATGATTTGAAAAAAAACAAAACTAGTTAGCCTTAAAGCGGTCACAAGCTATGATGAGTAAACAACTATATTACAGCATATGTAAATAAACAATGATAGAAACAACATCGATTAGTAATTATAAACATATTTGTAAACGCAGGTGTTTATAGATAAAAATCACAACCAACAACATAACTTTCTCCAGCAAAACGTATAGGTTGGGCTTCTTCCGTAAAATAATTTTATGCATTTTATGTTTCGATTGGAGTTTTGGAAATTTACAAACCAATCTGATATAGATTTGTTTGGCGTTAAAGTGAAAAGATCTGAAGACTGGAGACTAATAAAATATGTATCTGTATTGGGCAAAATAAAACTTCCACTTTGTATTAATTAACGATAATTTTACCGACATGCGTTCGTGAAGAGTACTTGTCAATTTGAAAAGTTATTGTAACATTAAAGACAATCGCTTAGATGAGATTTGTGAATATAATCTCTCATTGCTCATCCTGCGGTAATAACGTAAGTCACGTGGTATAAAAAGTAGAGAACCACCGATGCCTCTAATTCGACGAGTGAAACAAGGAGAGCTGGTAGAATACCAAATCACTTATGCAATCTCTAGGTTTCCTTAATTGCATATTTCTTCCACTGCTTGCTAATTTAGCTTTAGAGGAGACTATTGTGAGTTAGTTGGCTTGATTTGGAAACAGTAAAAGAAACAATAATCAGTTAGGTTTAGTTTTAAAAATTATTTCTCTTGATTACTTCTTAAGGCGTGCCTACACACGGACACATTTAGCAGTTTTGAGAGCTGCCTACGTGCCCGAGCAACACAGTCAACGCCTGCAATCTGTTCCATGCGGAGCAGTAAATGAATAAACATAAAAAATCTGCGTGTAGCCCAGTGTAAACAGTAACCGCAAACAGTGTTGCAAGCGCTGCTGGTAACGCTTGCACCATGTTGCTGGCTAAATGTGTCCGTGTGGAGACGCGCCTTTAGGATGATCGCTCGTCCCACACTTAAATTCAGCTTTAACAAAGCCTGACTTTGTAATAGGCTACAAATATTCATATTATGGCATTCAAAGCAAAGCTGAGCTCAAGTATAGATGAACAATTAAGTTTTTCTCTGGCTATCTCTATAGAATTCATTTTGTAAAGAAACACTATCATCTTTAATTGTCCTGTCTTATCATAAATTACAACTAAAGTTTTGATTGAAGAAAAAAATTTACGAACTATATGGAATTGGTGCATATATTAATGGAAAATTAGCTATAGTGTGACGATTTATAATTGTTTCCCGTCGCCGTATAATCTCCTCTGGCGATTTCCTGCGGAGATTCGCTTCCATGATCTTTTAAATCCGCACACACAATACACACAACTGGTTAAATCAAGAAAACAACAACGTGTCTATCATCGATTTGTACTGAACTAAATTCGAGCTTATCAACAACACGACACTATTCGATTAACGAAAAAACCATTAATAACCGTCATATTTATTTTAACATCACCATACTTATCACTGATAATAATACGATAGATTTGTCTACGTGTAGATCGACTAGATTATCATAGATACTCGTAGGTTGGATGAAACTCGGACATAAAATTAAAGGTGATTGAAAATAAATCAAACTGTTAACTGTTGTTTATGCATCAATGGTTAAATTGATATTGACAGATGAATTGAATAGAATTTTATATTGTTTTATGGAGGTTAGTTATTATTATGATAACAGAATATTCAATTAACTTCCATATTTGTTACAAAAAAAAAATTAATTTACGAATTAAAATTATAAGTACTACCTGTTTCTCGATTTCTTACTCCATGTTGACCTTTCGGTGGTGGAACTGGAGGCTCTGGTTCTATACGTAACATTTACAAACATGAGCATGACAAACTAAAATCTGAGGGGTGCCATCAAAACTTTTCAACCTTTACGAATCAGAAACATATCTATTGTCATGTTTTTATTGTTCTTCTTTTACAATTTTTACAAACGGTATAAAATTTTGATAGCACCATTACGTAACGCTTTTATTGATTGCTATTTATGCATGAAACTCAATAAAAACGTTAAAATTGTGATGGAAACAGTACATAAAAGAAGAACATGCAATGATAACAAAGAATTTGAACTAAGGAGTGCACTGTCTATCACTAGATGTGTCTTTTTTTTGTATTTAAATACAACACCTTGAAATGAAACTGAGGGTCTGGTAGGTGTGGATGATGTCCACCCCGATTTGTACCTTACTCCTTCTTGTTGATTTTTCTGCATCTTTCCACGTTGCCCCATCGATAGTTGCCTAAGGTGATCTTTCAATATTGGAGATGTTTTTGGAGAAGGAGAGGCTGATTTAGGTCTCAGACGATCTTTACGTAATAATGAGATATCCCGTGTACCAGTTGAACATTCAGGTGATGATAAGGATCTTGTATTATCTTCAGAATGTGGATAACGATGGGCTATCCATGAAGCTGCTAAATATTGACTAATATCACGTAATTCTTTCATATTAGGTGATGATGTGAACATATGACCCAAAATTGAGAGGTTTTGATCAAATTTTTGACGCATTTTTTCTACTTCACCCAAAGGACAACCTAAGATATTCGCCAATTCTTCCATACTCTGTGATTTTTCTTTTGTTATTGGTTTACGTGAATATAAATCAGCAATTTTACTTATGATATTAATATGTGGCATGAAACGATCTTCAGCACGAAGAAAAGTTGGTGATACAACACCTCCACGACGTATACGACTTCGACCACGCCCAGCATGTGCAGGATATTCATATCGACTTTTTAAACTTTCCACATCACCGAAAGTTAAGCCAGGAAAATCGAATTTTTTTGGTTTAGTTAATGTGGGATCACTGCGCCATCTGCGTGGCCTAAATTTTGATTTTGGTGGGTACGTTCCACTTGTATGTTCAAATTGTTTTCTTAATCGATGAACTTCACCAGCCTTAACCAAGGCTAATGGCTCATCATAATAAGGTGATAAACTTCGACTTCTTTGGAAACTATCAATGCTGGTAGTTTCGGAAATCGGTGGGCTTGGTGTACGTAATCGTGTAGATACAGTTGTGATCTTTCTTATCTCTTGTTCCCCAAAAAGTTCTTTTAAATTTTGACAAGACTGAGATGTTACCGGTTTACATTTTTTATCAAACTCTTCTGTAGTTTCTTGCATTGTTGACAATGTTTCACCAATATCATAATGATTATCTGCTGGTTTATAGATAGTAGGCGTGTACTGTTCTTTTTCAGAGGCAGTTTCAAAGTATTCAACTTTCTTTTTTATACCACTTCTATCACCTGTATAAATTACAGTTTTAGTTGATTCATCTGTGCTTCCGCTTTCAGTTTCACTAGTAATTGAATTCAATTTAGTACTAGTAGCATCAGTTTTAACTAAAGCTTCTTTCGGCTTATTTACATCAATATGTTGAGGTCTATTAGTATTGTTATCTTGGCGAGATTCAAGTTTTGCTTCAGCAGCTGCTACAGCTCCTAAAGTTTCTCTAGGTAATACTAAAGATAAAGTTAGTTCTGACCTCTTTTTTGCTGTTACATGACCTAAAGCTTCTTTACTTAATGTTTGTGATAGAATCTTTTTATCAGTTTCTGTTATTTCAGTTGTATCAGAATTTCGACGTACTTTTAGATTTGGATGTTGTTTTACATGGACTGGTACTTGAATTGAGACGTCTGTTGAGGGCGGTTTCTTTTGATGCAATAGGTTTTGACTATAAATTTCTGAAAGTTGATTTTTCAGAATATTAACTTGTTCCATTGACAGACTACTCCATAAACGGCTTCCAATACCATGAGTCAGCATTCGTTCTGATTGCAATAATTTTTGTTTTGCTGCTGTTACACGTCCTTCTGAATGAGAACGTCTTTCTGTTATTCTATTAGCTAAGCTAACAACAGAATCACCTCTCCATAGAGGCTTATACGTATCTTTTATATAACTTAATTCCAGTTTTTTCCGATCTTCATCAACTTTAATTTTTTCAAAATGTTCTCGAATATTCTCTACCGATTTCTCTTTAGCTCTTAACCCTCGATCTAGTTCTCGTCTCCAACGATATTTGTCTATTTCTTTAGGCGAAAACAGAAAACCTTTCTCTTTTGAACCTTCTTTCAATTGAATCACAAGACTCTGCAATTCTTTTTCGGCTTTTTCTCTAATTCTAACTTCTCTCCAACGATCATAATCAATAATCTCCTCTTCGTATCTTCTTCTAGGCTTCAAATTCATCCATGATGCCACTTGTTCAAGTTTTCCAAATTTTTCTATCTTTGAATAGAATTCATTTAGATCCTTAAATTTATCACTTTTTCTTGAAGTTCTTAATAACTCTTTGATGTAGTCTTGATATTCTTTACGATCATATGAATCAATTGAACTAGTACTTCGGGCTATACTTGGACAAGAATATAATGATAAGTCTGTTCGGGAGGTTGTTGGACTTTCTTTGATTTTAGATCCATAAAAACCTTCTATCACTTGATGTGTATTTTTGAAATGCATAATACGTCTTGATGATGGCGATCTCATTACTTTCGGTGAATGTGGAGGTGTTATAGTTTGAACAGCTTTTCTTTCGACTTTTGGTGAAATTGGCCGACTAGTTTGTGAAAAAATCAATTTTGGTGGTAGACTACTACTTCTTTTTTCAATATGACGATCACTTTCTGACACCGGTTTAGGACTGGCAGATCTAGATCGAAGTAGTGCTAAATCAAAACTTCTGAATTTAGAATCAGTAACAGGTCTTGTGTGTTTCAAATACACTTTCATAGCACTTATACTTGGTTCTAAAGTAGATGGTTTTCTGTGGTGGAATTGGTAAGCCTTCTCCAGTAACCATGAATTCCTACTTGACATTGAAGGTGTTGGTGAAGCTATATCTCTCAGAAATAAGTGTTGAAAGAAGCTGTTTGTCCTAACGATGTCTTTCTGTTTTTGAATTTCACTCAAAGTTGAATTAGAACCGAATTCATCACTTTCATCATCTTCCATTTCCTTTAATTTTTTGACGATTTCAGTACCTGCAGCACGTCCAGCACATTTAGCTGACTTATCAAATATTATTTCTTGCACTTGTTTGTGCTTTTTAGCAATTTCGCCATTGATTTGTTCCTTTTTGGATTTTTTCAATTTCTTACTGTCTGTTTCGTTGATTTTAACTTGACGAACAGTTTTTGGTGTGGAAGGAGCTGACAAACTTCTACCTACAGTAGAGATAATCTTTTTTGTAGTAGTAGTTGTTGGTGCTTTTAATGATTCTAAAGATAAATTTTTTGAAACTCTTCCAGAAAAATTTGGAGCAATCGGTGATAAAGATTTATGTCGTAATTTCACCGTGCTAGTATTTGGTCTGTGAGTTGAACTTTTCAAAATTGCTTTCCCCTTTTCTGTAATGCCTACTTTAATTGGAATTGAACTATTCTTGACATCCGGATTGGAACTGTTTTTGGCTGAAGAAAGAACAGCATTAGATTTTTTGAAAACTGTGCCGATTGGAAGATTTTTCTGTGTTTCAACTACTTTTTTGACTTCAGTGGGTGATAAAAGCTCCGGTGAATTGATCAGTGTGTAGCGTTTTTGTGGATTTGGTAAAATTAAATCGACTTTTCGTTTTTCTGTACCAAAAGTACGATCTTTTGTTAAAGTGTCTCCCTTTGTAGATAGTTTTTTCGAGCACTTTTTGCATCTTTCTGGATTAGCTTTACATAAACACTTTTCAGATAATTTAGAATTTGAAATATTGGTGCGACTGTGTACTTTACTTATAGAAGATTTCGAACTTTTACCTGTTGAGATTGTAGATGTAACTTTTGATTTTAAATCGGGAGTTGTTGTGACAGTTTTTGAAATCTTCAATTTCGGTTTTATTTCTTTATTCTTTGTATTTGGTGACAGTTTACATGTGATTTTATCCCGCAAATATTTCACATTTGTATTATCAATATTCGATGTTGTTGTAAAACACGTCTCATGTCTACTACAAGATGGTAATTTTTCTGTTTTCACTTTCATTGTTGATATCAATCTTAATGTTGAGTTATTTCTAGAAGATCGCCTTTTTGGTGGGGACGGTGGTAAGTTTGGATTTGATGAGGGAGCTGTACGTTTGTATTTTGCAAATATTGTCGATGGATGTGGATGAACTGTGACAGGATAACAGATTATTTCTTTTGGAGGTTGAATGTTTTGTCTATGAACTCGAATTCGTGTCAATGTCGGTGAAATTGGAATGAACTCCATTGACGCTTCCTCTGAAATATCTTTAGAAAATTAGCTAAATCTGTGACGAATTTTTATCAAGTGCGAACGTGTATCGAAATTTCGTGGTAGATTTGTATTTGCTGATAGTTGTGCACAAACCTATATAGTTCAAATACTCTGCTTTTAAAACTGTGAATAATGCAACAAACCTTTGGCAAATGAGACCAACACCTTGATTAATTGGAGGCTTTAATATAAGCATGTTAATCAAAAAATAACAGACCCTTCACCTTCATTAGTAGAATTAGTTCGAGACCTTGGTCATTTGACAGATATTGAAGCAAAATTTACTAACCTTTAGGACGTTCCGGTGCTGGTTTTCGAAGACCATGTAAAGGAATATCACCACCTTTCTGGATAACTTTGTAAACTTCTTTTTGCTCCAGAGGACTTAACTGTTGGACAGTATCATCTCTCCTTTTGAAGACTAGTGTAGAATCGCTTTCATAACCTGATTCTTTTAAGGCTCTAAAAATAGTAAATAGTCGTAGTAATTGGTAATTTGGTATATTTAAACAATTTTTCACTTACTGGTTAATAAAACTTTTGGTTTGTGGTACTCGTTTCTGTTGCTCGAGATGCTGGAAGGGAATTCAATTAAAATTCAAAAATTAGCTAAATTCATAATTAACATGCAAGAATGTTTATCATAATTTGGTTTAAAGTTCCATGCCTTAAATTTATTGTATTTAAATGTGAATGATGAATAAAAAACTGTGTTATAGTTTTGATAAAGAATGATTTAGCCCTTACAGATTTTGCTAAAGCCCGAGTGAACATATAATCGTAGCTGGGTAGAGCAGAATTGTCGTCTATCCACTGTCATTGTTAGCCAAAACAAAAACAAATTGCTTTATGTTAGAAATTCAATGATTAGAGTTATATGTGATTATCAGAAAAAAATACAAATAAAAATATCGTTCAAATTAGAGTTTAGGCAAAATAAAAATTTGAAAGAAAAGACCAATAATCAAAAATATATCCTACCCCATCAAATATGTCCATAACTTCGTCCCACCACTAAAATGGAAACATTATATTTAGTACACAACTACAAGCGTGTTTTGAACAATTTTGAACATGCTTAAACAACTGAACGAATATTTATATATAGCAAGCTTAGATTTAATTTGTTTTTTTTTGCCCGTTTCGATTTTTCAAACACAAAAGATTTTTACCTCTTTCGCTTCTTTTTCCGAAATAGAAGAATGTCCTGGTGTATAATTTTCAATACGTCCTGGTTGATTTTTGTAAGGATCGTGACCATGTTTAATAAGATCCGATGAAGATCTATTCAACAAATAAAAACAAATCATTTATTATTATTTATTGTATTATATGGACTTACTTTGTTTCTGTAGTTCTAGGTATTGTGGAAGACATTGTAAATTCGTTTTCTTTATAAGGAAGACGTCTTCTATCCAATGTAGCATACCTATAATCGCTAAAATCACTATCGTAAGCTCCGGGTTCAGGTTCTGATAAATAACCAGACATATATGGATACTGTGCTGTAAAAATGATGTTTTAAGAATATAATGAGGCGAATAGTTCAAATTTTATCTTATCTATAGGAAAGGGGCAGACTTTAACATAACATTTGAATAAATATTAGTGCGCTATAAAGTCTGTCGTGGTTTCACTATAATTTTAAATATTTACAATTTTATAATTACCTCGTTTTTGTTTATATCGTACAGTGACAAATTCATCTGCAAGACAAACACCAACATTTAAGCAAAATGTTGAATTTATTGATATTCAACTACTTACCACGTTGCGGTCTTTGCTTATGGATTGTATCGTACATTCTTTTATACCATTTGGATTGATTTGCATCTTTTATCTCCTGTTCCATTGTGAAAACGATAAAGAAAAGATGATATCAAAATTATATTTGTTACAAATTGTTGTTATCGAAATAGATAAGATTAAATTCAAATATCTAATAGATAATTTACTAACCGATCTTAATATTAATGGCATTCCATCTTTAGTCATTGGACCTATACCTTCGACCTTCCGTGAATCGGTCATTCTACGTGGTTTCTCACTATCAGATTCGCTCGTATAATCGCTTCTTATTTGGTGTCCTAAAAATGTCAAGCATTTATTTTAAAAAAACTCCTTACATCAAATAGCAAAATGTAAATAACGTGAATAAATGCAGACAAAGAGCAGTGTTTGGATCAGGGCCGTGCAAATGGGGGATGCGATGCGAGTGCGCCACCGTTTATGGGGTCCAAAAATGATCCACGGACTGAAGTGTGATTGATTTTTATTGTTTGTAACATGACCCCATCTACATTTTTGCACACGGGCCCCTAAATATATTTGCACGCTCCTAGTCGGGACACATCAATGCTTTTATTGTTCACTCTTTGCTACATTATACTTCTGCACAGCAAGGCAAGTTAGTGAACTGCTATGGTACAGATAGGGTCCAGAATTTGTAGCTTTCTGAATACAAGGCTAATTTCGGTTCGGTGCACATTCTAGGGCATTTCGCAAGACTCTTGACTCTCGCTAGAATCAAGAATAACTGATCCTGATTGTCAATCAACTTAATATGGGTGGATCGTCGTATACAAAGATATTGCTTAACCCAAAGAGTCTTTGATAAAAGCATCCTCTATATGTGCTTACCGTAATGTAGGAAACTAGTTCTAAACCATAAATTGCCAAGATTATCAAAAATTATTACAATGAGTCTAATTTTCATAAAAAAGCGTGAATTTTGTATAAAACCACCAAATTAATTTTCGAACTTAATACTTACGTATCTCTCCCGGATTTAACGCAGGTCTATCACTAATCGGACGTCTATAATTTTGCTCTTGTTCTATGTAAGAGGCTCCTTTTGGCAGCTGGCCTTCTGTAATTTGAATTTTTTTGTATGAGTATCATGGATTTTCGTAAAAAATGCTAATTGTAACCTCTAGCTTTCTGAAGGAGCGTTATAGTAGGATTCTGAGCCTTCGGTAACCGGGAGGTCGAAAAATCATTAAAACCTGACACTGGAGAAGAGTGACTAGTTGGAAGACGTTTTTGTGACGTTGATGACGACTCTACGTCAGTTCTGATTGAAGTTCCTGATGTTCTCAATAATGATTCCTTGGAACGATTTTCAAGATTTACTAAATCCTTGAAGTAAAAATCAATTTTTAAATTGAATATTTATTGATTTGTTATAGAATTTACTTCGTTTTTATTATAATTTTTTCTGTTTAATACTGGTGATTCGAATTTAACTGGACGAAATTCTTTACGTTCAACAGTTGGACTAGATGTGGCACTTTTTGGTTGCCATATTGGTGAAACTGGTTCATCCTTATTTTTCTTATTATTATCCTGAGTAGAATCTTGAAGTTTAAATTCTTGTTTTTGACCTGGAGACCAAACACCTAGATTTTATAAATAAATCGAATTATTACAATTATATTATGATAAATTGAAATTGTTGCAAGCAAGTTAGTTTGATCGTTATTAATAATCATCTAGTTTATTTGTCTGTATAATATAATGTTGATACTGGATGAATTCAAGGTTCTGTACTACTTAAACTTAATTATGTCTGATTGGATTGACGGGGATTTTCGACAGTAGTTCAAATGTGTGTTTTAATGAAGTTAAACCTTTATGTCAATATTTCTGTACTAATTATAAACCTTGGTTAGGGGGAAAATTTTTGTATAAATAGAAGAAGAAAAAAAACAACAATATTCATTGATTGATTGATTGAAACATTGAAACGACAAGAAGAATTGATTAATTAACCATGGATTATTTAAAATTAGTGTTATCTACCTGTATTTATTTTAAAAGCAAGATTTTGCCAATTTTTTTAATTAAAAAGTTCAGTTCAGTTTCCGGTATTGTGTAAGTTAGTTTGTATTTTGAACAAAAATAACTATTGTGACTTTCAACGTCTCGTGTCGTATGTTACTAACAAAGTCAATGTAAATTAACAAATTTCACACTTAAATATCACATTTATAACGCAATTTTGTAACTATAAGTAAATAAATAAGAAACTATGAATCACTTTAATGATATAATTTCAATTTTAATATTTGGCCTAACGTTATTATCTTATTAGGTTTATGTCCGTCACAGAAGGAAAACGAATATTATTTATTATTAGAATGGGCCAATTTTTACTATAAAACCTATAAATAGCACTACAGTTTTCTAATTTTTCTAAATAAATCATAATTATTTTTATGATTATTGTTTTTGAGAGGAATATTATGACAAACGAAGATGATCCAAATCTTCCCCGCCCCCTCGTATTGTTCCACTGGTTTTATTATCTATACACTGTCTATTTACGTCGTACGTTAATGGCTTAAAATGGAACTTTTCTGGAAATTTCCGATTTCTTGTTACAAATATGTATTTTTTTTTATTATTAATAAAATTGTCAATTTCCTGAACATACTTGGTGTAGGTGCGGTAGCCTTGAATGTAGGTGCTGGGGTAATCATGGTTATCCTATCGTTCAATCTTTTTGTCACATAACAACAAAAAACTACATTTCACTTATAGTAATTGTCAGTTTTTTTTTTTGTGTGTGTGATGTGTAATTATTCAGTACAAAAACAACACACTGTAATGTGTACGGGAACGTCGTCAACCACTAATGAGCGTCGTGACGCCAGTTGAAAACTGTTCGAACTGTACACGAATTTAGAATGGCTGTGAAAACACACAGTTTGGAAATGGTCAGACTAACTGACCGACTAAATTTGACGAATTGACTCTTTGGTCTAATGATCTGATGTTCTGATGGGTGGAAAAATAAATACATGTTTAAAAACTTTAATGTTGTGTTTATTATTAGATCCTATAAATGACGACGAAAAAAAAATGATCAAGGATGGTAAGATTGAGTAAGAACGTTTAATTTATTAAGTTGATTTTGATTACAGTAATTATATTGTAATTGAACGATTATGAATGGAGGTGGCTCGTTTTATAAATAAAATACGATAGTGTGTATAAAATCGGAATCAACTGAAATACGCCTACGATAATTTTAACCTTTAATAAATTTTGATTTCAACATAGCCAGATTATAAAGCGACTTTATATTGAAACTAACTAGAAAAATTGTTTGCACCAGCACTAAAAGGCTTAATTTTATATTTCAATAGGAGTAAAAAAAATATGAATACATAAAAAAGTAATTGTAAGAAATGGTCGTATTCTATAATATTTGCTTGTTTGACGGTAGTCTTCAACGACCTTTAACACAAAAAGTCACTTGCAGGTACTCTATGAAACTAGATTTTGAAATGACAGCAAAATTCATGATGTTTCTGTCGAAATTGCACTATACTGTTTTTACTCCACATAAACATTTGTGAGGTGGAGCCTATACATATTCCGCTGTTATCACTTCGTCCACAAGTCCTACTCTGTAACCCTTTCCCTACGTCACGATGTTTAAGAGCGTTAAAACAACTACAGCGAAACCGTCTTTCTTTAGTATGACGTTCAGAGATCAGTGCATCCGCTGCATTAAGCGTCGTCAAGCGTTTAATATCTCCTTAATAGTAGTAACATATTTTAACGGAATAGGAAACAGAAACAGAATCTGCAAAAATGCATTTAGCTGGGTTGTTTAGGATGGTAGCTCTCCGCCGGTCGCCTTTACAAAGAGGTTCATATTGAGAACGTTTCTCTTGCATAAAAAAGTTCTGTTAGTATTCAGAAGCAGAAACGAAAACAGAAGTTCAAAATTCTGCTTTTGCGGAACCAGAAGCAAAGGTCCGTTACATCACTATTTAATAATGCTGAAAGTGCTTTGAGGCGTTCAGTAAGCAGTGTAGGAAAGGTGTTGTTGTCGTCTGATCAGGGGCTACTAGGTCAGTACTTGGAGACGTCTACAGCAGTGAGAGGGTGAAGTACCAAGGAAAATGAATTTACAAAATTAAACAATTTAAAAAAAAATCTAGTGCACTGAAATTTACCGTAATACAAGACTTATTGTTAGATTTTTCCCTAAAGATAAAAATAAAAGTTTTTTGATAATGCCACAGCATTTTATTGTTAATAAAGACAGTCCCAAAGAAAATAGAGCAGTATCTCTAAAAGCTTGATTTGTACTCTTGAGAACAATACTCTGTTTTGGAAATCTGAGGCCAAAAGTACGAGTTCTCAAAAAATTAGATGACAAATGGGCATGTTTTAAGAAGCGCTACAGTATATGTGTATTTTCTACGTCTATTGGCAAAAAATGGAAGTTACATGTATACTACTACACAGACCTTTAGATTTAGGCCCTAAGATAGTATTTGGTCGAAAGTAAGAGCTACAAGGGTTATATTTGCGAAACTTTGAAAACTGTTCATTTAGGCAATGAATTCGGCTCGTCTTAAATCATAGAAAAAAACATCAATAATAAGAAAATTGAAACCAAAGCTGTGAGCGATGAAGAATAATTGAAGAAGAAAGATACTTGTTTGGGCAGAAAGCCATAGAGTTCTATTTTTTTTTGTTAGTAAATCATGCATACAGAGTTATTATTGACTTCTCTTTGATCTTAAAAGAATCGGTCAATCTAAATGATAATATCATGCACCACCAACCTCTGCCAAGCAAAAAACTTTTGGCAATTACTAATTCCGATATAATTTCGTGCAGTAAGCTGTTGTTGTTTTGTGGTCTATTTTTACTTAAAACTCTATGTATCCTTCTAGCTTCTTTACAACATTTTCTTTGACATTGACACTTTCCAATCCCTAAATCTATGCAAAATTTTTCCATTGTTAAATTTTGAATCATATATACATAATATTTACAAAAATAGAAATGCAGTTTTGTGTAGGTGTTTAATATTACCGTTTTATATGATAATAACTTCAATATATATACACACACCGTAACCTAATTTTAAATGTGTTTAAATTTAGCATAGTTTCGAACGTGGCCAAATATATATGACGTCGAATTTCTTATGTCATTTAACGGAAAGAGAGAACATTTAAAGCTTCAAACATTAAGCGAATTAGTTGGACAAAAGACAAACGAATTATATTTCTAAAACACATACAGAAGCATTGTAAGATTTATAAAGTTAGTTGACACTCCAGCATAGCTCAGTCCATTGGACTCACCATCGCTGGAATTTTCACAGTTATTTTCAGCAGCATGTTTTGTAATATCGACAAATTCCAGTAGATGTTTTGGTAAATTGTTTGTTCCTTTCAAAGAGTCCCCATCTATTACCAATACTGGTTCATCATTATCCGATTTATTTTCTTGAATTTTATTAATATCAGCTTTTTCTTTGACATCCATTCTATCAACTTGTAATTTACCCAATTTTTGTTTCTCTTTAACTTTATCCATAAATTCATCTTCAATACCACCAATTTGTTTTATTTCTGATATTTGATTACCATCACTAGTTGATGTCACTTTAATAACTTTCAATTGTTTACGTTCTTCTCTAGCTGCAACTTTATCCATATATTCTTCATACATTTGTTGTCGAAATATTTCTGTTGATATTGGCATTGATGTCGGTCTTGATTTCGTTCGATTTTCAGCAAAATCACCTTTACGTGATATACGGAAATCTTCCGCTTGGAAACGATGTGTTGTTGTTATTGGTGGTGGTGTTGTTGTTGTTGTCGCCATTTCAGCTGTTAATTTGCGTTTTTCGTTTTCTAAACGTTCAAGTTCACATTGAATTTCTCTTTCTTTTTCAAGTATGTATTGCATTTGACGTTCGTAGTAGTCGAATGGTAAAGAAGCACGTCGGTTCATGTTGTTTCTATTTGTAGACTGATTAAATTGTCGATCTATTAAAATATCTAGATTTGATTCACTTGTACTTTTATTGCGCGCCAAGTTCAACCACTCATTTAAATCTTTTGCATTCAAACGAGCACTATCTATGTCTTTATTATTGTTATCATCGGTATTTAATTTATTTGTTGATAAATCTTTATCAACATAATAGAGGAAATCATCGGAATTTCGTTGTTGTTGTTGTTGTTGTTGTTGCTCGTTTGGTTCATTCCGGATGATTGCCAACAATCTATTACTCACGTTATTACCAGAATTTTGTGCCACTTTATTCACCTCTGGTGGACAGTTTGACGGTTTCTCAACCAGACCATTATTAGTTGTTCTAAATATAAATTTTTCATATACATCGGCCGGTAATTTCCTCGTTTCATCTCCGATTTCCTCGAATTTCTCCTTTTCTTTATCTTTAGATGCGGCATTGACTGCAATGTCAAAATTCTTAAATAAATTATTAGATTGCAACATAAAAGCTGGCAATTTAGTATTGATTAAAACGTTTTTATCGGATAACTTGTTGGTTAAATTTTCGATAGTTGATGAAACAGCAGCCAATTCCTGTAAAACATCCATACCAAATGGTTGTGATAATAAATAATTCAAACAAAGTTCACGTAAAGTTTCTGGTTGAGATTGTGGTGTTATTTTTAGTAATTCATCATCTTTTGAAATTGATGTAATATCAGCTACTGATGAATTCATTGGATTATATTTGGCCGTACTTAAAGATGTAGCTCTACTTGAACTACCACTACTCAAAGATGGTGATGGTGCTGTTGGACTAATCACATTTAAAGTTACTGAAGCTTCTGGTAATTTATCTTTACTACAGATATCTTCAATTTCAATATTTATACCATTTTCTGGTAACATATCGGGAGTAGGAGGTGGTGTTAGTTGTGATAAAATTTCAACGGATGTTTTTGATTTATGATCGAAATCTTTCTCACTAGATTTTATTAATGTGTCACTAATTTGGGCATTGTTCCTCTTAACAGTAACGTGAATTTCATGCTTCTCTTCGGTAGTTTCCTGTTCTCCAAAAGTAGTTGAGTCATTGATAGAAACAGTATCTGATTCTTCTTCCGATTTTGAATCACTAGCTGAACTATCCTCTAAATAAACAACTTCAGTATCCGTTATCGGTTGTTCTATTTGTTTACTCTGAATTTCATGGGTGATTGCTGGTGTTTCTATAATTCTAGTACCAACAAGTATTGTTGGATTACTTATTGGAGCATGAAAATGTGATTCCATTTGTTTTTGTAATTTCGTTACTCTTTCCTGTTTTTTATTTTTTCCATTATTATTTTCATGATTTGTTTGTAAATCACTTTCAGGTGTACATTGTTTTTTATGTTGATTTTGTTGTTCTCGATCACTAACATCACTTGCTTCTTCACTAATCACTTCAAGATAACGAGGATTCTGCATTATTGGTAGAAAATATTGTTCGAGAGCTTGTCGTTTTTGGGCACGTTTAATTTTTAAGTTTTCTACATCATTTATTTCATTAGCTTGTCGAAAAGCATCTTCTGGTGAATTAATTAAATTTAGTGTTCCAAGAAAATTTCGAAGAGTAGTTTCTTCTTCTGGTGATAATTGAACAATATCTTCAGTATCGCATTTAACAATTTCTAAAGAGAGATTTTTTTGTTTTTGCTCAATCATGATGTTATCTCGATCAATATCAGAATCAACTTCTAATATTATCGCTTTATTATCTGATTTATCTTCAGTTTCACTAACTTCTGATAATTCTTGAATTTTAATCATTTCATCATCATCAAGACTTTTCGATTTTATTGGTGATTTTGATAATTTCGGTTTACATTCTTTGATTTGTTTTGTTGGTGATTCAACACGATAAGATGGTGGTGATTGTAGAATTTCTAAATTAGTTCCATTTTTATCACTACACTCGTTTATTGTTTTTGTTATCGATGTTTTCGTTTTCTTTCGATGATTACGCGAACGTTTTCGTCGTGACCTTGATGATAAGTTATCAGACATTATATCTGTGATGTATTGTTGTGTTAGTAGTAATTGATCTTCGTTTAATTGTTGTTTATCACAAACAGCAGAAGGTCCTATTAAATAAAGATCGATGGTGATAGACACTGCAGCGAGCTAATTCGCGGAACACAAAAATACAAGAGAAACAAGCAAATTACTTTATCAATAAGTTAATTAAAGCACGCACTAGATTAACTGTAAATTAGTGAACAAAAAAAATGTAAAATAGTTGCACAGAATTGAAGCTTCATTCAATAATTTGTGAATTAGTAGATAAAACAAAAAACACTTTATAAAAATGAATAAAATTGTCGTAGTAATTGTTATATAATTTTATGTAAATTGCACGTATTCAGCTGAGTTGAATGGTAGAGGGAATGCTTAGAAAATATAAGCAGATACTGACGTACTAACATATCACATACGTATAACAGACATACATACACACATACAAACACAAAAAAATTAACAATGGGACATATAAAATTACAGTTAAAAGCAGTATTTAAGTAAATATTTCAAATTACTGGGTCATGATAAAAAAACGATTGTCAAAATCAGTGGCGGAGTCATATTTATCAGATAATAGAAAAAAACATTGATAAACAAGGTGTGATATCCAAAAACCTACACCACTGAAATTGTCATCTTTTTAAACATACACTATCTAATGCAATTCATATCTATTTACATAGCAAACTTCACACATTCTCGATTTACTTTGAGGTTGTTCATACAAAATAGACAAGTAGCCGATACCGGTAACCTCGTGACGAAATCGAAGATATGTCTAGTTTATGACGATTATTAAGATGTTACTCAAATCTTTTGATTACACATATAAAAATTAATGGCATACGTTTATAATAATAAATTTTTTGAAATTTTTAATGATAATTTAGAATAAAAAAAATTTAAAATATAACTCACTTTCAGTGTAAGTTGAAGAGGACGGTGAAGAACTCGATGATAATGTGGAACGTTGTGAAACTACAGTATTATCTAATGACGCATTTCTTGAATTACCTGTAAATAACATATTTATAAACAGATAACAAAATTGAGATTTAATTAATCACTATTTAAAATCATCTGATGACAATTAATCGATTTCGATTGGATTGTTGTGAGTGGAAAATCTATTGAAATTGCCAGACTAGTTTGGCGCACAATTTATCTGCCAAATGACTGGAATAAATATCCAAAGTAATTTAAAACCAGGAAGTAGAATTTGTGTCAAATCCGAAATATGACGAAACTTTTTTCGAAATTTCCATAAGTATAGCTAAAAAAGCTTCTGGTATTGTCCTTGAGTAGATAAATTTAAATTAAGGCAATTGCAGCAGTTAATTATAGTTGTAATAAGTTACTTTGTATGCTGTTTTTTGCGTTTATGTACAGTCCCATTATGGGCTCACTGACTATTTCGAGAGTTTTCTTATTGTCGATAGTCTTCGTCATCGTTTTAACGTTACTTTAAAAGATTATTCTAACGACCGTCTTCCACGCTCCAGTATGCTTGCGCAAATTGGTTTGTGAAAGCCAATTTGCGCAAACATGTTGGTGTCGCTCAAACATTTTTGTGCGGTTGTATACGATTTTGTTTAAATATATCGTGCGATTGAAGAATTGGTATGGAAAATATGGATATGGAAGAGGAACAACTAATAGGACTTGTTGCTAAGCAAAAAAAAGAGGAGAGCAACAAAATCGTGGCTGCAAATTATCTGTACGGTTTGATTAATTGAACTAAAACCCTTTTCCATTTCTCCACATAATAATTCAATAACTACAAACTCGACAAAATAGTAAACCAAACAATTGTATCAGCTATAATGGGTGAAACGAGGCAAATAGCGTCAATGTGCAAGCGTTGTGCAGCAAACGGTTTGAATCGCTCTTTCACGCTCAATCCAACACACCAACATCAAGTCAAAAATCAAGCCAAGACAGATATTTTTATGGTTTGCGCAAACTTTAATTTGTCCTTTCACGCACAAATTGTTTGTGCAAATCGGCTTGTATACAAACCAAATTGCGTAAGCATGCTGGAGCGTGAAAGGCGGCCTTAACGTGATCGATGGAATCGACATTTCTGGGGAAGTACAGAAAGTTTAAAATGACGTTGTTACGATATTTATCGATATGAGAGTCAAATTTTTTTTGTTCGTTAAGTTAAATTTATTTTCCAGTCATAATGTCGATTATACAAAATACATATTTTTAAAATTATACATTTTTTTGTCAGTTGTTTTCCGGGATAGGTCACGTAAAGTTAATTGATGTTAATGTATTTTTATATTTTACATATTTGAGTTGTGGTTGTGCGGTTGTAGAATATTTTTATATTTATCATGATTTTACAAATGGCACATGATTTAGTGTTTCAAACCAATGGACTATATGCATTTAAAATTATAGGTGACAAATTATATTGGAATTAATAAATTATTCTTTTGATCATCAACAAAACCACCTTTCTACATTGGTAAGTTATTTGTTGATATTGTAATATTTTCTAAAGTTGATATAAATATTCTCTGATTGCGACTCATATTAAGAGACGTAACGCATTGAAGCGGCATGCCGCCGATTGTCACGCACGACCAGAAGTATCATTTATTTAAATGGAACATCACCCACTGGCGTGGCAGCAGCCAATTATTGTGCTGGTGTTTGTAAGCGAAACCGCAGTTTTTACATTGACTAACGTACAAATATAAGAACAGCTGTTACCTTTTCGACTGCCATTTTGCTATTAAAGACTTGGTTATGTAACCAAAACCAAGCTCGACGTCCGGCGCGCGGCGTGCAGCGTCAGTGGGTTAAGCTCTTTAGAGGGGACTTTTTAACATTCAAAGACTCCTTTGGTAAGAAATAATTACTTTTCACATTTATAGTAAAACCTATGGAAGCCCGAAGGTGTAACACAGGGGACAGGGGTACTTGCCTCGGATCGTGCAAATACGCTCAGTTTCATATGAAATGCTACCATCAAGTAAAAATAAAGCTACGACTTTGAAACTTCAGTTAAATAGTCATTTATTATAGGACATTGAGTGATTATAAGCTTGAAGATTCAACAATTTTGTTTTAATAATGGGTTATATCACCACGTTGAGCAATGCAAACTCTCTTTGGTATACCTTGAATAAAATGGTCTGTGCACTTAAGGGATTTTTGTCTAAAACATATCTTTCTTCACTTTATAATTCCCGGTGTTAAGGCTGTGTGCCTAGAAGTCGCGCTGTTTTTTTGAATATTATCGAACTCTCCTACGGTCATTATTTACCCACATACGAAATCTCGATATATTAAAGAAGTTGATATCTCAATTCGGTCGTTCTTGACAGCACACAAGCCTGGCAGCTGCAATCTGCAATAATCGATCTCGTTGCCTGAAATCTATCTCTTGCAGCCATCAGTTTTCACGTTGTCTTACTGAAGGCATTCTAGGGCGCCAAATTTACAGTCTTACTAACAACACAAGTGAAGGTATTTGATAGATACTCTTTAATTTATAAGTAAAAATTTATCATAACGAATCGAAATAAAGTCGTAGCTTCATATTTACTAGGCGGTATATTTCATGAAATTGAGTGTATATTTAGGAGTCCAGGTGCAAAAGTACTGATGGGGCCCTTACCCCTTACTTATACATCTTAGAAACACTAACAAAATGAATAAATATAGATTTACGGGTCTTCCACTATGGGGCACGGATGTGGTCCTGTACTTGCCCTCATCTCCGCATTTTTTTTGACTTTTTAACATAAAACAATTTAATACGCCAAGAATGTAGTATACTTATATCACTTCAAAGTGACGATAGAAGTAATATGACA
The DNA here is from genome assembly GCA_037414755.1 of Lydus trimaculatus. Lineage (NCBI taxonomy): Eukaryota > Metazoa > Arthropoda > Insecta > Coleoptera > Meloidae > Lydus > Lydus trimaculatus. The sequence goes on along the minus strand of JAZBGY010000848.1, from coordinate 5,193 downwards.
TAATTTGTCTATTTACATGTTGTGTTTGTTTATTTATATCGAATTAATTCAAATAATCTGAAAATAAACAAATATTCGTCAAGATGACTAAAAGTTTTACTTTGGGGAGTGGTAATTAAAACTCAGAATCGAATACTTATGTTTCCTACTTCTACTACTATTATTTAATACTCCTAATATAAATTATCACCAACAGATAGACGGAACCTTAATCAAAATCGATGTCCTCCAGGACGAAAAGTATTATACTATGCGATAAATATTGGGAAACTTACTCTATAATATAACAGGGAGAATAAAGACTAACGCTAAGAGTAATGTTTTAGAAAAAAATCGTCTTTTTAGCCTTTGAAGGCTCTGTATGTTTTAACACTTATTATTTATTTTGATTTTCTACTACTCTGATTTAAGTGAAATAAAAAACTCATAAGATCCGAAACTGAAATGGTAACAGTATTCTGTGGTAAGGCTTTTATATTTTCTATTAATTACTCTTCAAGATGACCGTTGAAAAATTAAAAAAATAAACACCCTCCTAGTACTTAGTAGTGGGATCTACAAAATTATTATTGCCGGTTACTAAAACTGTTTTTAGATGGTTTCAGGAATCCAACATAATCCAATTATAAATTGATTAGTGAATATTCTAGCAAAACTATTTTTACTATAATTTGACTCTACAAAATTTAATTTCTTTAGATGTTCACGAATACTATTCTTTGGCTAAAGATACGGATTCTCCATCACTTTATCCCAAATAACTTTCATATGGCGTTACTGGGAGTGATGAAAGTGGGCATTAAAATTTTATCCAAGAATTACATGTAGTTTATTAGATGTTGCTAAAACAGAATCTTATTCTGCATCTTGATCTCAATCTCAGTTTACAAAAATACAGGTGTAGAATGAAACTGAGATTTCTACACAATACCTACTACTAATAATTAATTTCACTTTCATTGCTTTTTCATTGATTTATTGCAGAATCACCCCTACATAGAATTTCAAAAAAGTAACTTAAAACGTTTTTGCTTTGTACTCTATCCTCTTTTGAATGTTTCTCAAATTTCAATAATTTCAATTTGTTTCTTGTTTTCTGTCAAATCTTATAATTAACTGTAAGTGGAGGCTTAGGTAGGCAGAATAGATCGGTTGCACTTAAATCATGTTTGTGACAAAATGCCATGAAACATAACAGATTATTTTAAAAGAGCGGTTGACGTAATGCGGGTTTTCCAGAAAACGTCTTAAGACTTGTTTCAATGTCGGTGTTCCTTCGTAATTCAATATTGATATCCTTATTTTGCAATTCTTCAATAAAGACAAATGTATTTTCTCTATCTACAGTTTGAAATCTACACAATAGTCGATTATGTAAAATTTTGAGCAGCTGTTAATTAGACTGTACTTCAATTAAATAATAAAATCTATGACAGCATATCTCAATAAAGTTTCAAAATTTAGCTATATTTTACTTATAACTTTGGTAGTGCAATAAGCGTTGTTTTTCAAAAAATAGGATAAACAAAGGTGGTACTGGTATTTTTCCTATGTACGTATTAGAAACGCATAGTGTGTATACAGGTTGAGACAGTTCATCTAGTAACATAGGAAAAACTGCAAAAACCGCAACAGTCTTATAGCTTTCGTCTGGATTGAAAAGAAATGGCAAGTAGAATCTTTGTCAAAGTACCCACCCTAAAGACTGTCCTATGTCTCTAGATGAAATGTCTCTACCTGTATATAGTAATGTATATTGATACGTTTATTGAATCGACATCCGGCTTTGGTCATAATAAATGGCTATCCCAATAAATCTATAGCCTAATTAAACTGAACCTTCTGTATTTAAAAAGTGTTTCTCAAAAAGTTGGAACTATTCAATTCTTGTAAAATCTATGGGGACTCCCCTAGACCCCCACCCCGATGCTACACTACTGAGTGTCAGTAACTTCGACAGCATTTTTTTTGGGTAATAGATCTACCTGAAGCTATGATCAAACGCTAAATTAAATTGACGTAAAAGCCTGTGTTTCCACGAAGAAGTAACTCGCAGCGAGTCTGTTCGAAATTCTTAAAGTATTCACACTAAATAGAAACTTTTAGCGATCTTTTCTCAGACTAGTTATTCGGTAAGCTATTTCGCTCTTAAACTTGCTCGAAACTGTCAATAGTGTTCACACTATAGGGTGAATTATAAGATTCTTCATGCTTTTACTGCGTTTCATACGGTTGACATCACTAGTAGATGTGTCATGTAGAAAGAAATTATTGCTGTAGTTGTATTTAATTTGTTGAGCAATTTAAAAAATAGGTACTGAAGAGAAAACTGTAGAGAGCATCTTGTATTTGAAAGCTTGACCGGGCTCGTCAATTATAGCGCCTGTGGCGAGTCTTAAATCTTCTGGGATCATTCGTATTGTCAGTAATCACCATTAAAAACAAATTCATACTTCAAACCATTCTAAAATAACTTAATTAATTTACCAATTGATATAATAAGGAAAAATAAGTAGGATTATTAATTACAGAGAAGCGGCTTTTATATTTTACTTCGGAGACTAATTGTAAGGCGGTCTCGCCTCGCCGTCTCACCTATGAGGCCGCCCCTGTTTGGAAGACCCCTAGTAAATTCGTTAGTTTCATTCTGCTTAAATTAATCGGCCCTAAAATGGCTAAAAATGTGGAAGGATTCACACTAAAAGTGGCCTAAAATTATGTAATTTTCAACTAATTTCGTCAACTGGCGTGCCAAAATTTCGTGGTAATTTTCTCTTGCTATTGTTTAAATACGAAATTTGTTTATAACTTTCGTTCTAACGGTCTAAAAAAGATGTTTTTATTAAGAATAATCAAGCTTTATATGGAGTGTCTTTTCGATAACAAACCGAATTTCACCTCTTATTTTTTTATTTTTTTGTTTGAAAAATTCTATCAATACATGTAGTCGTTTTAAATTGAACGTCCAGTATATTTATTCTACGTATCTGTCTATAAAAATTTCAACAACGACCTTTACAAAAATGTAAAATCTTGTAATTATGTGAAGGTCAATTACTGTTTTATTTGTAAACAAATAAACATTTTAGTTAGTGGTCTTCAAATTTTGTCGACTTTTCGAATTTTAATTTTGACTTGCGGAACCTCTAGATGGGTATCATGGAGTCCCAGGATTTCGTAAACACAGTATGAAAACTGATGCACTATTGTAATGTAGAAATTTTTTCAATTTGTTATTAACATTTGAAAACAAAAGGTGATAAAAATTAAAAACATCAATCAATTTTTATTAACTACATTCAAAATTAACAACATTCTGAAACTACAATTACCGACGTAACGTTATAATTATTTTTAACGACTCACCAGAGGCTAATCTGTAGATAATCAATTAATAATCGTCAACTAGTCACATTAATTAATTAGATACAACGAAACTTAACACACCAACTAGTATCTACATATGTGTACGTCTAATCTATATGACTGATCAAAACAGATCATACAATTATACTCCGGTATGTTCCCACTCTTTTTTTCCGGTAGTATGATGGTTCTCATCATGTTCAAAAATATATACGAAACATATACCTATAATAACAAATAACCCTAACGAAAAGGGAGTGTCTAATCAACAGAGCATAAAGATGTTTATACCCGCTCCTTAAAATTCGACAATAGTAACGATAAATTAATTATTAATTTATTATGTAATAACGTAAATAAAAGAGCGATTTTAACAAAAACAACAATAAACACAAAAAAAAATACACACAATTTCAATTGAAATTAATCTAATAACAATCGATTTGTACTCGAAAGCTCTACAATAGAATTTTTTATTCAATTGATTACGTAAATTTATTATTTTATTCAATAAATTCAAAATTGACAATAGTAAAGTTAACATTATGCTGTACGTTGGTCAAAGAAGAGCTGTAGCAGTGAATTATAAATGACAAAGCTAATAGATACTGTTGGTGGAACAAAATTAATTAGAAATACGTCATTTCTGACGTCATTTTTATCATTTAATTTGTACCTACTGTAATTTGCTAATTGGCACTACGAATGGAGTTCATTAATTTTGATAATTTTTGTTGGAACTGAATTCATGCTAATTTTAATTATAATATTAATGTTCAGGTTCAGGAAGTTTTTGACTGACAAAAACTCTCTTTTTCGGTTAGTTTGATTCAAACCTTGATTTTTTCCATTCTAAATATAATTATAGTAAAAAAAAAATGGATATACGGTAAATTATAAACAAAACAAAACAAAAAATACAATCAATAGATCCACAAAATAGTCACTTATCGGAAATGAACATCACAAATTGTTATTAAACCGGAAATACAATTTCCCATACTTGAATTATAAAACTCAATTAAATAATAATAATAAGAATAATAATAATGATAATAATATATCACTCACTTTTTGCATTTTTCTTTCTCTTTAAAAATGTAGTCCATTTTAATTTTGACATTTTTGAACGAGTTCTCCCATTTTTATGCGAATTTACACAAAATATCCACGGAAACTTCATTTTTTACTAGATGATCGAATTGAAAAAGATGGATAGAGTCTAAATGTTTTTCTGGCGTAGAATGTTATGAGACAATAGTGTTTCAATTATCTTTTAAACAGTAATATAGCTAGTGGAACTGATGTACATGTATGTACTTGTAGATGATGGTATAGTGGCACACCCAACTTTTACAATGTCTCATCTTTCAATTAAAATAATTAAATCAATTCTATTAGCGTCAATAAATACGTCTTCAGTTAGTGATTTGAAAAGAAAAAATAAGTAGATTGGAAATCAGTTTAATGTCACAGTGGGAGCCCAAAATGGACACTTTTCATTGCTTATACACATGGATAGGTTAAGCTGAAGTTTGCTTATTAGTCTATTTACATGTATGAATCCGGAAGCAAGTAACAATTATCCAATGAATACCCTTTTGCCAGTTTCTTATATGGGTGAGCATAAAAGGAGCTTAAAATTCTTGACCTGGGCATGCTTAGAAGCTCCAAAATTAAGCTTGGAAATTCGGGAGTACGATTTATGTATTCATTTATAGAAAATAGAAATGTACGAAATAAAGCGATATCAATTATATTTGAATATTTATGGTAGATGAAACAACTTCGTCATATAGTTGACCCTACCCTGACGCTGTCACTGTA